>JAOSBP010000204.1:23759650-23770231 GCA_027563825.1 Erythroxylum mucronatum
GAGGAAAGATGGTAGCAGGCTGGGTTGGCTTGAAGAGCGAGGTTCGTTTGTGGAGAAGTAAATCTGGCAGTAGAGAACAGTAGCAAACAAAATTGGTCGGTTTGTTTCACTGAACTGGTTCGACAATACAAAAATACGTAATCTTTCGTCTCATCCGTCGCCCCTTCACCATTTCAGATTTCGCGAACAAAAGTTGAAAATGTTTCGGCGACCGTAATGGCCGACTTAAAATCCATTGCATGGTGCATGATCTCTTGTGGCTATACCAAAGAGTTTATAGAAGTGTACAAAGTCATACGTAAATCAATAATCTACGAAGGTATTTACAAACTAGGCATGGAGCTAAAAAGGGTAAGCTTTGAAGTAGTTGATAAACATTGTTCTTTTGTAACCAAAAGCTCCCTGATTTATTCATATAAGGATGGTAATAATGGACGCAACTGGTTATTATTTGTTCTTTGATTTTTATTTAAATTTGCTTAAAATATTGCAAAATAATGCTATTTTAATACAAAATTTTGAGTCGTTTAAAATTTTTGAACCGATTGACTAAAATTTAACTTAACTTAAAATTCAATCAATTCAAAATTATCCTATTAATTTTGATTTCGGGCCAAAGATTTAAATTACTTACCGCGCCTATCAATGGAGACGAAGCCGAACAAAGGAGGACGCGGTTGTGCAATGGAGTTTCGTTTTTGTTTTAGGTTTCAGACGTTAGACCAGGCTATTTCTGACTTTTCTTAATCTTTTCCGTCGGACAAGAATTTATGTACCTCAATTTTGAAAAGAACAAAAATTTTTATCCTTATTTTCTAAAGACGGAACAAAAATAGTTGAAAACAGCAAGCAAACAGGACGAAGGACAGAACTTTTGCGTCCTTGTCCACCGTCCTCACCCTTAAGGAAACTAACCAAATGCAGTTAAATGTCATCCTTGCCCACATGGACAAAAAGAGAATCAAGGTATACAAACTCAGCTGTAGAGCTAAGATGGTGGTCCATCAAATTAAATTGTTATGTCCATTTCAATCTGTTGGTGAGGGCACGTAACTCCATACCATTGACCTCCTCTATGCATCTCTTTATGTTATTGCTTGCGTTGAACAGGTGGAGATACATTGTTCACAAATTAATTAATTGGGAAATATTTATGAAAATAAATATTGTCAAAGAAAGATAGAAGTAAGGGCAATAATAAGTCACGTAGAATTAGGCCTCTAAAACTTATTCGTTCATAAATATTGTCAAAGAAAGATAGAAATAAGGGCAATAATAAGTCACTTATAATTAGACCTCTAAGATTTATTCGTTCATAAATCTTGTCAAATAAAGATAGAAATAAGGACAATAATAAGTCACGTAGAATTAGACTTCTAAGACTTAGAATTAGACCTCTAAGACTTATTCGTTCATAAATATTGTCAGAGAAAGATAGAAATAAGGGCAATAATAAGTCACGTAGAATTAGGCCTCTAAGATTTATTCGTTCATAAATATTGTCAAAGAATAATAGAAATAAGGGCAATAATAAGTCACGTAGAATTAGACCTTTAAGATTTATTCGTTCATAAATATTGTCAAAGAAAGTTAGAAATAAGGGCAATAATAAGTCACGTAGAATTAAACCTCTAAAATTTATTTGTTCATAAATATTGTCAAAGAAAGATAGAAATAAGGACAATAATAATTCACGTAGAATTAGACCTCTAAGATTTATTCGTTCATAAATATTGTCAAAGAAAGATAGAAATAAGGGTAATAATAAGTCACGTAGAATTAAACCTCTAAGACTTATTTGTTCATAAATATTGTCAAAGAAAGATAGAAATAAGAGCAATAATAAGTTACGTAGAATTAGACCTCTAAGACTTATTCGTGCGTGAATTCTCAAAATTGAATTATTTTGATCTTTAATTTTAGTTCGGTCTTATTTATTTTTTTATAATTGATCAAATTCAAAAAATTGTCAAATTTAAGTTTGAATATTTAAGTTCGAGTTTGGTTAGATTAAATTTAACATGTTGATCTTGATGAGTATAGTCATATTTAAATTCACTTGTTCTATTTAGGGATAATATTTTAGTTCAATTTTAACTCAAAATCACCTGTTTAAACTTGAATTAACCAAATTTTAAGTTGAACCTGATTCGTTCCTAATTAAAATTATATCATTTTAGTAAATAAGTTAAAACAATATTATTTAAACTAAATTAGCCTTAACTAATTGTTAATTTATTAAATTTTAGTAAAATTATATTATTTTAACTTAAAACTCGATCATATTAAACTTCAAACCAGACTTGAGTCAAAAGGAAACATAAAAGATAACATAGATAAAGAAAAAGCTGCACAAGATATTAATTAACTATAAAAAAAATCCCACATTTCAACATTATGGTAGACTTACTAAGAATGGACCTAGACACATTAGAGCTTGCAACTTTACATAGATACTACTTGTCATTATGTTTAGCAATGAAATTGACAATGTACATACTGATTATAACTACTTATTCAAAATTTCATTAAAGCCCGAAGTTTGAAGATGTCTAAGAGTATATAATTTTACGAAAAATTATTTTTGAATGTAAGTAATGACTTTGAGATGAAAATATTATTTTTTAAACAAAAATCCATCTCCAAAATAACACAAAAGCACCTTCATTTTCCGTTAAAATCAACAAATGTATTATTATTATTGATATTAATTGATTTTTATAATATAAACTTAAGTTAATTATTAAAAAAAAGAGTGGATGCCTATGAAACTCCTTCTTTCAGCCAATTTTTGTTGGAAACCTATTCTTTTTACTCTATTCAATTTGATTTAAACACAATACTATTTTAAGTAGAAACAGAAAATGAACAAAGTTCAAAAAATGATTCCTTAATCTAGCAAGGCTTCCAAGATAAAATACTATCTGCAGATTCAAAAAGCTGATACACTGTAGGAGGTGACAGGGACATGGTACCTGATCTTTCTATTCCACTTTTAACTGGGGGCCGTTTGGTTCCACTTCTGTTTTTCTGTTGTTATTTTTTATTTCTGTTTTCTGTTTTCTGTTTTTGGTTTTTGTTTTTTTCCTTACAAAAACGAAAACCTGTTTGGTTGAGTTTTGTAATATAAAAACTGAAAACAAAAACCTTTTTGGCTGAGATTTCTAATAAAAAACTGAAAACAAAAACATGTTTGGTTTTATTATCATGTTTTTATTTTTTTGTAATTATACTATTATGTGTAATAATTATAATCTAATACATTATATTTTTAAATTAATTAATTATCATTATAGCTAAAATTAAATATATATACTAAGAAAATTTGATCTCAGTGGGGTTCCTCCTGCGCCAAGGTATGCTTTATTCATTTGAATCTCTGACTAAGCTAAAGCTCCAGCACAAACAGGGCCTTATTTTATTGACTATAAGCTAAGCGATACCCAGACTTTTACTAAAGTCCTCCAGAAGTCCCTCTGCGGCAATTCTGCGAATGACAACTCTGTGTCCGAGACGATCACTTTCGATTCTTTTAACCCTTTTCTCAGCTTGCTCAATTCAAATGCAATCACCGGCGCAGCCGCCGTCCCTCCTCCTTCGACAACCCCGACGGCTTCCAACGTTTCTGGGTCCTACCCAGAAACGGCACCCAAGCGCCAGCGGAACTCGGCTCCAGGAGCCACCGGGAAGGTCTCTAAGAGAAAGTCTCGCGCTTCGAAGCGGTCGCAGACTACGTTTATCACTGCAGATCCGGCAAACTTCCGGCAGATGGTGCAGCAGGTGACCGGGGTTAGGTTCGGGAACTCCCAGATGCCCATGGTGCCGTTTTGAAGCCGGAGCCGCAGAGACTCGGCGGGCGGTTGCAGGGGTGCGGCGGCGCCGCAGCTGCGATTGGCTGCTTGCCAACTCTTGACTTAACAGGGAAAAAAAACAACAGTTGAAGATGGAAGTCGGCGCAAAATATCAGTTTCGGCATAAAAGAAAACCTGTTGTAAAAATTAGGGAAACGTCTTTTTTTGGTTTTTTTAATATAGTTGCAGTTTTTTTATTTTTTAAAACACGGCAACGCAATAACGATGGCCAAACGTGTTTTAATCCTAAGTTTTATTTTTAATGAAAACCGCAACTAAAAAAAAAAAAGAAAACAAACAGGGCCTAAAGTATGGAAATACTTAAACCAAAGTATGAGTGCTTATTAGAGAATAAGTTCTTTAAACCGACTAAATATGAAAAATCTATTTAGAACCTTACTTGTATGTATATAGAAATTCTCATATGGAGTTTGTTCAATGAACTTGTTTTATAATAAGCATCCACATATTTGTTTAAGTTTTTCTATACTTTAACCTATTACAAATGTCTAAAACTTGTTATAAATAGACTTGGACTCTAATAAAGTTAGAACTTTTGGCTTAAGTCTCTTTGTAAGAGTTATAGAATTCTATGAATCTGTTTTATAGATGTTGTTAGAGGCCGGACACCGACTATATATGTTTGTTGAGATGGATCAGTTTTAGAAACGATTCAAGTGATACAATAAAATAAGGATTAAACTTCGAAATAAAGTACGAACTATAATTCATATTTTACTATGATTTATGCATTAATTATTTTGTAGAATTAAAGTGATCTTGATTTTTAATAAATCAAAATACAGAAAAGTTTCCTAATTATTCCTCTATAATCGAGATCAGATCTCGATCCAATTTTCCAATTGTTTAGCTTGGCAAATTTTATTTATGATAATAATTAGTTGTGCTTTTTGACTCTTTTGATTGTATTGCTAAGGATTTGACGGGCAAGATTTTTGTTGGAAATCAAACGTGATTAAATCATATGTATAGTAAAAAAATAAAATTTTTATAAGTTTTGTTCAAATCTCGATAGTTGAATAAATTAAATAATAATTCATGAATTGTAAAATAAAAAATGATTCTTTTTTTTTTTGTTGAAATTATTCGAAAGCTTCTACGTCAACCACGAGCTGTTGAGAAGATGTTATATTGATATATTAAGACAATTGAAACCTTCTTCGTAAGCTTTGGTTGTCCAAAAAAATTTGATTTCACTCTCACTTAATAACCGTCGTGGGCTTTTGGTTGCCATTCTCAGAAACTCTCTCTTTCTCGAGTCTCGAATCATGGGGCCAGCCATGACTTTGCAACAGATTCAACTGCCCGTCTCCTTCGTTGCCGTCGTCCTCTTCCTCGTACTCTTCTGCGACGGCATCGTTCAACTCCGCAGCGTTAAGGCCAACGCCACCACTGTTCTCTTTTCCGGCAATCGCCCTTCCATGGTGTTGCCACTCTTTCTCTCTTCCCAGAACGCTTCCAGGGCCTCGTCCAATCAGCTTCGCCACCTTCAGATGTCGGACTCCAAAACGGGACGCAACGCTCGCATGAGACTCTACGATGATCTCGTTCTTAACGGGTAGGGTATTTACGGCTATGCATGGAATACAAAGGCTATCATCTGTGTTTATCTTGTTTGGTTTGGATATGAGTTTTGAAATTCGGTTTTGCCAGGTATTATACAACGCGTCTCTGGATCGGGACGCCGGCTCAGAGATTTGCGGTAATCGTAGATACAGGGAGTACTGTTACATACGTTCCGTGCTTGAATTGCGAGAGATGCGGAAGGCACCAGGTGATCACGTTTTCTTAGATATATAGGCTACATTTGTCTCATGGAAATTCCTTTATTGGAATAGTTGTTTAAAGTGAGATTTATTCGTATGGAACAGGAATGCTTTATGCTTACCAGTGAATGATGAGCTAACAAAGTAAATCGTTGTACAAAAAACCGTTTAGCTACAAAATAAAATCTTCTTTTAATGTAGAATATATTGCATTTCATCAGGATCCAGGTTTTCAGCCAGAATTGTCTAGTACCTATCAACCGGTAAAATGCAACATAGATTGCAACTGCGATGACGACAGGGAACTGTGTGTTTATGAGAGACAATATGCTGAAATGAGTACCAGCAGTGGGATACTTGTTGAGGACTTTATCTCCTTTGGTAATCAAAGTGAACTTAGTCCCCAACGTGCTGTCTTTGGGTGTGAAAATTTGGAAACTGGTGACCTTTACAGTCAGCATGCTGATGGCATAATGGGATTGGGCCGTGGTGATATGAGCATTGTGGATCAACTTGTTGAAAAGGGTGCAATTAGTGATTCATTCTCTTTGTGCTATGGTGGAATGGACATTGGGGGTGGTGCAATGGTTCTCGGTGGTATGACTGCTCCTTCAGACATGGTTTTTACATACTCGGATCCTGATCGCAGGTGAGTTGTAGAAACTTTCTATCGCTTGGATATACTGCATCTTCAACTCTCCTAAGAAATACATACATACCTCTCACACATTTACTCTAGTTTCGGGATGGCAACAGTCCATATTACAACATTGATTTGAAGGAGATACATGTCGCGGGTAAGCCATTGCCTTTGAATCCAAGAGTGTTCGATGGAAAACATGGAACTGTACTGGATAGTGGTACAACATACGCTTACCTACCAGAAACAGCATTTGTAGCATTTAAGGATGCTGTAAGTCTGTTTATTTAAGCTTCAACTTCATATTTCTTTTTCGCTCTTTCCAGAACTCATTTTAAGAGGACGTCTTTTCCCAACAATTTATTGGCAGAGTTTGTCTTAGCTAACTTGCTAATTTTCACATCATTGATGAACTTGGTAATATTTTTTCTACATGACGTTAAGAAGGAAAAGGAGATCAATGTCTTAAGACTCCAAATTCGGTCACGCTCTATTACCTTTTTTGTTCTTTGTATGCAGATTTTGAAGGAACTTCAATCCTTGCAACAAATTCGGGGCCCTGATCCAAATTACAGTGATATTTGTTTCTCTGGTGCCACAAGGTATTTATCTTGAGCCGATGAGAAGGATGTGCAGGGAATTTATTTGCACTGTTATTGCTGTTAACTCTGGAATTTTTCCGTGCTGTTCAGTGACCTCTCAAAACTTTCAAGTGCCTTCCCAACTGTAGAGATAGTGTTTGGAAATGGGCAAAAGTTGCTGCTATCACCTGAAAATTACTTATTTCGAGTGAGTAATGAAACCTTTGTTATTTGTTCTTAAAGAAAAAGTTAAAAGAAAAAACTAGGAAAAGGTAACTTCATACCAAAATATATTTTGAGCAAAAGATAACGGGAAGTATGTGTATCGTGGCGTTTTGAATTTGTTACTTGTGATTTGCTCGTCAAGATTATTGATTAAACTTTTCTGTTTTTCTATTTTTTGTGTTTCATAGCATTCCAAACTTCACGGGGCATATTGTTTAGGAATATTTCAAAATGGAAAGGACCCAACTACTCTTCTAGGAGGTATATCAAATCTTTACACATGGTCATAGTTCCTGTTGGGATTAGCTTTTCTAGCTTGATCTGCGATTGAGGAGAGTTTCTTTCCTTTTCTCTCTGGATCTATGACGATGATAAATTT
This sequence comes from Erythroxylum mucronatum, assembly GCA_027563825.1. Taxonomy (NCBI): domain Eukaryota; kingdom Viridiplantae; phylum Streptophyta; class Magnoliopsida; order Malpighiales; family Erythroxylaceae; genus Erythroxylum; species Erythroxylum mucronatum. Next base: position 23,767,114 of record JAOSBP010000204.1, read on the forward strand.
CAAATTTTCTGATGTTTCTTTTGCACCAGGAATTATTGTCCGCAATACCCTTGTCACTTATGATCGCGAGAATTCAAAAATTGGTTTCTGGAAGACCAATTGCTCAGAGTTGTGGGAAAGACTTCATATAAATGGGGCTCCACCACCAGGGTATTCATCTATAAGTGGCAGGAACTCAAGTTCTGAAATGCCACCTACACTAGCACCTAGAGGCGAACCCCCCCACTATATTATTTCAGGTATTGCAAGTTGTATTCCTTCGACGAACTGTTATGATAACTGTTTTACTCAAGGGTTGTTACAGCATGATATCAAACTAACTGTTCTCTTTTCAGTGAGGTTCCTTCAAACATCAATGTCAAGTACAAGCATAAACCTCAAATTCTTAACTTGTCTAATTATTGAAAGTTGCGACTTTTGGAACGTTACCGATAAATACAACTACATTTATGTGTATATATATATATATATATATATATGCTTCTTCAAATTCATTTTGTTCATTTCTACTGAATTTGAAACAATTTATATTACATCAGCTTAACTCTATTTTGATCTCAGGAATCTGTGTCATACCCTTTTCTTTGGAATCTTTCTTCGTTCTTTTTATCACGTAAACTACCGCTCTAACCTCTCTTCCGTAGCACTCCGGCCCATCAAAGATAGTTAACTAGCGTCTATTCACTAAACTCATTGGTACTATTACTCAAATTTAAAGAATAAGGAAGTAATTTAGATTTCAATTTGTTGAAATTGGATAAAAGTTTTAGTAACATACATGGTGCAGTGTTTTATCTTGAAGATGAATTCTTGTGCTTGTTGATATTAACCTGAGATATTTGGGTTGGGACATGACCTGACTACTTAAGTTGTAGGCAAACATTTCTTGAATCTTTAATTAAAGCTGCACGTTTTGTCTGAAAGCTACCCTTTTTCAATAAAGTGCTTAATGGTTTTATCTTCTCATCAACTCTTCTGCAGACGAGCACCAAATTGGACAAGTAACATTTAAAATGTCCCTTAATATAAAGTACTCAGATCTGAAGATTGGTCTCACAAACCTAACCAAGGCCTTTGCACAGGCTTTAGGAATTGAGATTTCACAGGTTAGACAAATATTGACTATGAAGGGGGTGCAGCTTTACGGCTAAGTTATTTACTATTTTCTTTCTTCTTTCTTCGTTTTCTTTCTTTTTTTTCCCCTCTTTGAGGTTTCATCTTTTCTTTAAACGACAAACCCTGTCATGCCAGGTTCGTTTGCTTAATCTCACTTCCAAAGAAAATGATTCTTTCCTTGCATGGGCATTAGTTCCCTCAGGATCTTCGAACTACGTCTCTAAGAGAACTGCTCTTGTAAGTTTTTAATACATGTAGGTTCAGTGGACAATCGGTAGGCTAGTGGAAAACTGGACAGATTAGTAGAACTCCTTGCTAATGTTTTTGGTTCTGCCAACAGAGTATCATCGCACAAGTTGCTGAGCATCGTATGCAGCTTCCTGATAAGTTTGGAAGTTATCAGTTGGTCCAGTGGACAATCGAACCTCCTAATCGGTAGGGCATTCTCTTTACTTTTTAGTTGCATAAAATATCCAACGGTGTGTGAGCTTGTTGACTTTCTTTCTTGAGTTCATGCTGACCATCACAATCCCTTTGGATGTACCATATTTGAAATGAGCACAAATATTGAAACCAGCTTATGGCTTATTCAGACTTTGTTCATGCGAGTTGCAAAATAAGATCGTATAAAATTTCTTCCGAACTTCTAAATTGATGTGCCTAGCCTCAGGTTAATGGGTTTAGATGGCTCTCACCTTTCTTAATTTCTTCATACAGTTCACAGTAAATTGTGAATACATGCGGTACATAAATTAACTATATCATATATAATAGTATCGTTACGGAATGGCGCAGGATATGGCGGCAACAACCTCACAAACTCGTGGTTTTAGTGGTTGTTATGGTTACACTGATTCTTGGATTATTGGCTTCTGGAATATGGTTTATTTGGAGACGTAGACAGCAAACATTGAATTCATACAAACCTGTCAATGCTCCAGCTCCAGCTCCAGAGCAAGAATTGCAGGCGTTATACAAAACTTGACTACTTGCCATGCAACTTAGATCAAAACAACCCCACAGCAACATAATTTTGTTGTTCCATGTTATTTCTTACTCTTCTTGTTGATGAACATTTCAAATTTGTGTGGAAGTGGAACCATTTAGACGATCAATACAGTTCATCTTACTGTTTACGACTTCCTTTTCTTTTTGTCCTGTTGATGCGATTGATATAGTAAAATTAACTTGCTTAAATGGATTAATTGCTGAATCAATTGTATTTGTTATAAGTAGCAATTGCAGTTACCTAATTTAGATGCTTCTAGTAACAAGTCGCACACCTACACCTACCTTTTGCAACGATCATATTTTAACAAGCTAATTGTCACTCGTGATGCACATGTATCTGTTCGAGTTCGACATTGCTCTTTGCCTCCTGCAAAACGATGCGGACGTCGTTAATTTGACTCGGCCCTTGGAAAATCTCCTATTCCACCAATCGTAAACAAGTTGGTAGTCAAATATTACCCAACTGAATTTCATTGGCCAGAAATATCCTTCAAAATTTCATATGCAACATTAGAATATCATTTTTTCAATTCTCCAGGCACGTTATTAGTTCGTGTTTTCACATTGTTACTCCTTATTACAGACTTGGGGTTTCTTGGTCATCCTAAATACCTAACCTCACAGTGGGTGACGACTGACAAGTGATGTCGATTTCTTGCAAGTTAAAACTAATAAATGATGCCCACTCGTTGACTCTGTAGTTTAATAACAAATGACGTTATTGGCTGGTTGGTTGAATTTTCTATCTTTAAAGTATACTCTCTCCGATTCGTAATAAGTGTTGTTTTAAAAAAATGCATGTTTATTAAGAAAACTAATGAAATTCTAGATATACCCTTATTAATACTCCCATGAATTACCTTGAAATTATAATCTGTGTAATTAAAATAAGAGAGAAATTGCATATTAATAAGAAATTGTGAGAGAAATTGCATATTAAATTGCCTTGAAATTGTAATCTGTGTAATTAAGATGAGAGAGAAATTAAAGG
>JAOSBP010000204.1:23770331-23798641 GCA_027563825.1 Erythroxylum mucronatum
AAATTAAAGGTTAATTTTGGAAGTAAAATTATAAACATACATATAAAGTCAAGAATGACACTTATTTTGAATAATTAAAATGTATATAAAACGACACTTATTATGAATCAGAGGTAGTATTTTTTATTAAAATATTGAGCTTTCTATTTCAATTTTACTAATTATTTTGTATTAGAAAATTTTAATAAATTCAAAATAATATAACAATTTCCCCATGTACAAAATTTTTAACATTAAAAAACTTATCATATAATTAAAGTTAAATTAAAAAATTTTTAAAAATAAGAAAATATTAAATTAAATGATTGAACGGAAATTAACAGTTTCATTTAAAACTTGTCGAGTCCTATCCTTCTCCAGGAGAGGACAGATTCCAGAAGAGCTTCCTGGAAAATTGTGAAAGTTGACATTCCAACTGATCAGTTCTCATTCGTTTAAAATCGTGGGAGCGAATCTTTCATTTCTGGTCAAACCAGAGGCATCAAGTCGAAAATAGCAAAATGCCACCAAAGCAAAATGAACAAATCACCACCCCTTTCGTGTTTAACGTCACAGTGTACTTCACGGCGTATTCTCTATGAGGCTATAACTGTAATTTCCGAAATTTTTGATATACATAAGTTCATTGAAAACGTTAAAAAGAATATGTACACTTATATTCTAGTTATTAACATAACTTTTGAATATCAAATACTTCCCAAGATCACATTAAGACTAAAAAAGGTGTCTGTTTTACAAAATTTTCTATTTTGCGAGGGTAAGAAGAAGATTGACTGTTATATATAACATTTTTTTATATTTTATAAAAAGACTATTTCTATAATTTAAATTCTTGAATTTTCAATCATAAAAACAACTTTACGCCCTCACAGCAATGTTTTACTATAAAAACATTTTTCTTTCTACCTAGTAATTAACCAAGGGTTGAAATATTGAGTTTCATTTGTGCTAAAATTAGTAAATGCTTAGTGTCTTGTAAGGACAATATAAATAATTGCATACTTTCAAGAATTTACTATTCGGTAATGTCCAAGTCTAACATGAAGGTCTCGTTTGGATACCAACCAATTAGCTATTTTTTTAGATGATTGGTTGTTGTTAACTGTTTGACTTTTCAAACAACTACCAACATTAGTTGAAAAGCAGCTTATTTATGCGCTCATTGAAGGTAAACAGCTGAAAACGAAAACGCTGCAATATGTTAAAACCCAACTGTACCCTTTTCTATATGTTTCCGCCACCAGCTGCTAAAGAAGAAAAAAGAGCATCAAACACTTCAACCCTTGCTGAAATGAGGATATTTTTCTACTTTTCTTCTTCCACTTATTTGGGATGCCAGCCAGCCTTCAATTCTTCCATTTGCGTAATTGCGTAATATTTTGATATTTAAATTGTATTCTTGATTAACCTACAATTAAGTACTACACGCTTCATATTTTTGTTAATTTTAATATAGAACAATTTTTAGTAAATAAGACAACCTAGTTGAGGTTCCTAAATATCTACATTTTAGGAACATTATTTGTTCTTATAATTATTTTATGCAGTTATAGGTTAGAAATAAAATGTTGACCTTAAACAAAAATGAAAATAGAAAGAGTTGCATAAATTTCTCTCAGATGATGAAGCAGTGCAGGTGAGCATGACTTCTTTAAAATCTAAATTCTTATAAAAATATTCAGCGAAATACTAAGATATATAATATTTATACCTTTGTAATTTTTTTAAGTCATGTCTTCATAAGTAATTTTACACATAAACAACTAACATTAAACAGCTAATTTTATTAAACATCCCTAACAAACCGCTGATCAAATCAACTGATATAATCAACTATCAGCTAATAACTAATGCAATCAGCGTTAAATAGACTTCATATTTAATGAAAAGAGTGTGCATAGATGTTTTTGGTCAGAAATTAGACAGCTTCTGCGTTACATGTTAGAATATCCGAACAATAAAAGAACTCTCCACATATGACTAATTTAAACTAAACCAAAAACCAAATTCCTTTCCAATGGTCCAACAGACAAATTTCCAGGTTAACCGGTAATTTAAAATGAAGAGAAACTAATAATTCATATTCTGCTACCAAAAATGAAAAGACATCATTGACTTTATCTAATCACAAGAATGTCCTGATACTAAACCCACCCTTTTATCTTATATGTAACTAACTTCGTTATAAAAATGTTACCAAATTATTATTTAACTGTTTCAACCAAGTTGGAAATGACTGACAAAACGAGCAAGGGAGAACGCCAGGCTGAAATCTGAGTTGGGAAACAAAAAAGATCTAATCTTTCTCACTTTTTCTCTTCAGTATATCATCTTCTCTGCATTTCTCGGGTACCCTTTTTGCGGTTTTCATTATTTGATTTATCTAGTTTAGGGTTTTGTTTTCTTGCTCGTTGATGTAATTTACTGCCAGCAGTTTAGGTTCAATTCATGTTTAAGCTTCTGTTTCAGTCGTGTCTTTCAATTCAAACAACCCAAGACTTTGTTACTTTCTTTAGTTTCCCCCTTTGAATTTTGATCGTTGTGTTCATGGAATTTTAGTATCTTCTGCTCATAGGCAAGATAATTATGAATGTTCTTTCCCATCTAAGCCGTTATTTGACCACTTGTTTTCGTCTAATTCTGTCATATAATTATGGGAAGATGATTAACTTTCAAGGTTCGTTTTGAACTGCTCACCGATCTTAGCTTATTCACGTTGTTTCAATTATTGGGGTTTTGAGTAAATATGGTAATTTGTTCGTAGTTTGATCCTGGCATGACTATGTTGGATTAGGTTTGTGATCTGCTGGACGTTTTCTCTGGCAGTGTGGTGATTTGGTGAGTGCTAGTGTGGACAGCTGTTGTAGGGAGGGAAAGTTGAATTCTAACTTGCAATTTAGTGTTAGACTGTTTAGAAGAAACCAGTGCGAGGACACATCTCACAGTGCAACATGGAAATATTGGAACGGAAATGCAGTGAACGTGTGGTTTTACTACCCTGTCATGGGAAGGTTGCAGTTAATGAGTAATAGCCTGGATCTAGAAGTTATCTTTTGGAAGTGTGAAATACAAAAGGCGGGATTCTCAATTTTTTTTTCTGGAAATAGCTATTCAATCATTATAGTTATCGAGTATTTGTGAGGTATACTGCTGCTCGGCACATTGAGAATTTAATATATTATACCTATGCCAAAAGGTTGTAGATTTCTAATGCTAAGTTATTAATTTGCTTTTACAGAATAATTTAGAACTTAAGGCTGTTTGGTAGCTGAAATTGTGCAGTAAAAAATTTCCACTTTCTAGGTTGCTATCTGCAGACTAGTAATTATTCATGCAGATGGTAAGTGGCTTATAGATAAAGTTTTAATATGGATTGGTAGAGTGGTATAGCATGCATATTAGTTATCCACCTAAGAAGGACAAGTGTGATGAAGTTGAGTTTAAAAAAGAGATATATATGATATTGGATCATTTCTAAGGTCTGAACGATAGAACTTTCGAAAACGGATGTACTATTATTCTTGGTACCGGAACAAAATTCCTTTAGAGTGTGTTACTGTGTGGTTATTGCATATTTTTCTCTTAGTATTGGAGAATAGTTATATACAACATTCCTGGTTAGAAGTGGAAATTCATATCCTGTACTGCATCATTTTGGTAAAACCTTGAGACACTTATGGTATTGGGTGTCCGCTTAGGAAAGCACTGGCCCCTGTTACTACTTTTAGATAGATGGACATTCCTTTTTCTCTTGCCTCACTAAGCCATGTTGATAAACTTTCAGGAAGATTGGCAACCTCGCCTTTTCTTTTCTTCCCTATGATCATGCTTAACAACTTTTAGATAGGTTGTTGGTGCATTACCCCTGCTAGTAAGCTATGGATACAGACTGCTTATCTATGCCCTCTGGTTTTAGCTTTTCTCTTTTTCGTAAAATAGTTACTTGGATGGTTCTCCATTTTGTCCAACTGTTGACATCTAGAAATTTCTAAGATGGTAATTTAAATTTTGATTTCTTACAGGGTATTTCTAGTTAGAGCATCAGCTGGAAAGGCCTTATATGGCTTGGTAATTGTGTCAACAAGAGCTTGGTCTGTTTTAGAGCAAATATCATTAATGTGGATCATTACAGTGGTGTAAGGATTTTAAGATTTTGGTGAAAGGTACATCTCATACTTTTCTTTGTCATGCGATTATATCCTTGACTTTGAATGATAAGTGAAATTGGCATCTTTCTCTGTTATGCAGTGTTTTGCTCCCAAAAGTCTATGGCTGGATGGGGAATGGGATATTCATGTTAACAATGTGATTTCACTTTTAAGAAACTCTGTATTTCAAGCATTAGGATTTGACTAAATCCTTTGTTATAAGTAATTCTTTTGTGCTTTGGATTTGATATTTCTTCATAACTCTTCACTTGATGGAGGCAAAATTATATTTCTTTCTCAATTTCAGATGCTTTGGCAAAGATGATCGACAATATTTGCAATGATGTCTAATGGTCTTTTTGTGTATTCCAACTGTTATCGTTGAACACCAACTTTAGATATCTAGTAAAAGTTAGAAAGGAAAAGTTCCTCTGTACAGAATGTGAACCTTTCTGTTGTATGCACTGCAAAGTGGCTATGATGCCTGCTGCATACTCTCGTAATTAGTTGTTACTTGTTTTGTAATTATAATCAGGTCTTATAAATATCTATTTATTTTTGACATCTATTGTCATCCTTATTCATTTCTTTGGGACTCTCAGATTTTTTGTTGATGTAGGTGACATGGAGATATCAGTGTTAAAAGCCCTTGTCAACAACATTACTTCATTTCTACAATTGTCGTCTTTGGATAACATAAACTTGGACCCAGTACAGAAGCCTTATTGGAAAGCAGAAGAGATTTTGAAGCTGCTAAGGCCAATACTTGCCGCTATTATTGATTCTGAAATAGCTTCTGATGAACTACTCAGTAAGGCATTTCTTGAATTGGGTCAATGTGTCGATGAATTGAGGGATCTGTTTGAAAACTGGCAGCCATTGTCAAGCAATGTTTATTTTGTAAGTTCATAATGTAGTCTTGTGGATTTAAATTGATCATGCATCTTATTCAGATTTTTCCTAACTTTAAGTTGTTTGGTTGGCATCTTTCCTGGTGGTCCATGTTCTGACGTTGTACATGCCTTTTCATATGCAGATACTAGGGCTCTGCATCATATAAATTAGCCTATTTTCTAAAATTTCTTAAGAATTAGCATCTTCTTCCAGTGCAAATTTTTTTTAAGGATTAATGCATTTTCTTAATATGCCGGGAATGTTTGGTTCTTTGATGTTTAAAATGAGTTGCTTATAGGGGAACCCACAACTCCTGCAATACCAATATCTTCCTTTCTTCCCACTGCTCTTGATAAGCTGTCTAAAAGAACCCACTGATCATTTTATGTATACAATTTTGCTTGGTTTCCAATCCCAAGTTAGTATCTTACTTAATGGTAGCGGGTCTTTGCTGATGGTGATAATGGTGGTTAAATGGTATATGATGCTGATAACAAAAGTTGTAAGCTAAAAGACAACATTCCTCCAACTGCAATGAAAGGTCAGTGGGGCTTTATGGTCTATTTTTATAACAAAAATGGGAATTTTATAGTCCTTTGGTTAATCTTTTTTAGATTGTTGTGTTCAACTTTGGGATTTAATTCAGAAATACTGTTATGAACTGGTCGCAGGTCTTATTAACATGGCATCAGAACTTAACACTTTTACCGGGTCTTTAATTCCAAACTGATGGTTCTGTCATTTGGATTTGTCATACCTGCTTAAAGGGCAGACTGTTAACAGAGATGTTGCCTGAAACCTCTATAGCTTCCCTCAGAAAGCAGTTCTTCTACCCTTTTTATATTCTTTGAAATATAATATCCATGGAGTCTTAGTAATGACTATTTTAGCAGAATGATGTAAGTTTCAACTATACGAACTTCCATTTTCGAGATGTCTGTTGATCTGCTGGAACTGAGAAGTTGCTTCTGGCAGAGACTCACTTGTTTGACTAGTTTCAATCTCTGAGTTTGTTTTTGTGCAATGCATTGGTGAAAGAGTCTTTTTTTTTCCTTTTTACTTTCCTTTATTTTTTAGATGAAAATCTTAATTTTCTTCTTTCAGTTCTCGTTCTGTCAAAACTAGTGTGTGTCCCTCCAGAAAATGATTATTTCTGTATGAATTAAACATTTAATTTTGCTTATGAGAAATTCATTCTGGCCTTATTTTCTGATCATGTTCTCTCAATGTTCTCTAGGTTCTGCAAATTGAATCATTGTTATCCAAGGTTAGGACGTTAGGGCTCGACATCTTTTCTTTATTGAAGGCTTCCCATGAACATCTCCCAGATGAGCTAAGTTCGTCATCTGTTGAGGTAAGTTTCCTCTTTCAATCTTGTTGTAAGATCATATAAGTTTTTTTACAGGTAGACCATAAACTGCTCATTTCTGTGGATGATTTTATGGTCAAAATGCCATCTTAATTGTTCATATAGTGAAACTCCGTGTGTTGGATTTTAGGGAGTAGTTGCTAAGGTAGGGAAAGCAAGGGAGCTAAATTCTCTCATAATGTCTAACGATTTGAGTGGCTGATTGCAGTTCTGCATTCAGAAAATTAAGCATATGGGGTATGAACAAACGGCATCTACCCTTAAAGAAGCTATAAAGGTGCAAGCAGATGGTGTTCGACACAGTTCAGAGGTCCTGTTGAAAATTGCTGAGAGCTTGAACTTGAAGTCCAATCAGGAGATTCTGATTGAAGCAGTGGCCCTTGAGAAGTTGAAGGAGAAATCTGAGCAAGCTGAAAAAATTCGTGAAGCAGAATTAATTGAGCAAATGATTGCTATTGTAACCAGCATGCACGATCACCTTGTTCTGACAAAACAGTCAGAGGCCACTAGCCCAGTTCCAATACCTAATGATTTTTGTTGCCCCCTTTCTCTTGAGTTGATGACAGATCCAGTGATTGTGGCATCGGGGCAAACCTATGAACGGGCATTCATAAAAAATTGGATTGAGCTTGGGCTTAATGTGTGTCCTAAGACACGGCAGACTCTTGCTCACACTAATCTCATACCTAATTACACTGTCAAGGCCCTTATTGCTAACTGGTGTGAATTAAACAATGTAAAGCTGCCTGATCCGGCAAAGTCTCTGAATTTCAGCCAATGCTCGCCTCTGCATGCGGAGTCTGGTGCAGCCCCAGATCCACATACATTTTCTCAATTTAGGTCTAACCAGCCTATGCCACCTGAGTCAACTCACCCACCAGTTTCACCCGGTAAGAACAAGATGCCCCCCAGTGGAATTAATCGAGAAGGAGCTTCTCCTCGGCATCCCAGGTCTATTTCCGAGGGTTCCTTGTCAAGTGTAGTGGGAAATGGGCAGGCATCAGATATTGAGCGATTTTCTGTGCTAAATTCTGACGAAAGGCCTGCTAATTTGGAGGAATGGAATAAGGGTTCGGTTGATGACCCCTCAGTGTCAGCGACTAAAAGACAAGTACCAAGTTCTTTTGGACAAGAAGAACCTGTTCATGTTAGAAGTGCCTCAGCATTGCCATCTAATATGAATTCTCAAGGCACAGCAAGGGATGCTAGTGAGTCTTCAGATGTATCAAACCATCTTTGTTCTTACAGCAGTGACACTTCTGGGGAGGTAAAACCAGAGTCACGAGCATCTACTCCCTTGAGCATCCCTCAAAGGGAGCCTTTCTCACCCCGTTTTTTTGAGACACGGTCTCGAAGTCAAACTCTCTGGCGCCGTCCATCTGATAGGCTTGTGCAAAGGATAGTTTCTTCTCCTACTATTGAAACAAGGACTGATCTCTCTGGCATCGAAACTCAAGTTAGGAACCTAGTTGAGGTCTTGAAAAGCCCTTCAATTGACACTCAAAGGGAGGCAACAGCTGAAATCAGGATGCTTGCTAAACACAACATGGATAATCGAATTGTGATAGCAAATTGTGGAGTCATCAACCTGTTGGTTGATTTACTGCAGTCATCAGACACAAAGATTCAGGAAAATGCTGTCACTGCACTTCTTAACTTATCAATTAATGACAACAACAAAGCTGTAATTGCTAGTGCTGGTGCTATTGAGCCCCTCATTGATGTCCTTAAAACCGGAAGTCCTGAAGCTAGGGAGAACTCAGCTGCTACACTCTTCAGCCTCTCTGTTATTGAGGAAAATAAGATCAGAATCGGAAAATCTGGGGCGATTGGACCACTTGTTGATTTACTTGGTAATGGAACTCCCAGGGGTAAAAAGGATGCAGCAACAGCTTTATTTAATCTCTCAATTTTCCATGAGAACAAGGCGCGAATTGTGCAAGCTGGTGCAGTTAAGCACCTTGTGGAGCTGATGGATCCAACAGCTGGGCTAGTGGACAAGGCAGTGGCTGTTTTGGCAAATCTTGCAACGATACCTGAGGGAAGGAGTGCTATCGGTCAGGAGGGTGGGATTCCATTTCTTGTTGAGGTTGTTGAGTTGGGTTCTGCAAGGGGAAAGGAAAATGCAGCTGCTGCTCTTTTGCAGCTTTGTACCACCAGTAATAGGTTTTGCAATATGGTGCTGCAAGAAGGTGCTGTCCCACCATTGGTGGCTTTGTCACAGTCTGGCACCCCAAGGGCCAAAGAAAAGGTATATAATTGACAATGCTCTTCATTCTATTCTGTTATTTTTGGCTGAAATACGTTTCCTCGTGCCTGCAGGCTCAGGGGCTTCTTAGTTACTTCAGAAATCAACGACATGGTAATGCTGGGAGGGGCTGATTCAGAAGAGTAGCATCCCAAGGTTTTGATTAATGCAATTCATATGGTGTGTATACATTTGGTTTTACTGCTTGAATTTTGAACATTGTTTGTAGAGAAGAATTGATTTATGGAGGACATCATTGATTCTTGTGAAAACATTTTACATATGAAAATATACTGTTTGAGTTTAGCCATTGCTGAGTGCTTGAGCAGAAAATACCCATTTTGGATCTCTCATTTCTATGCACATTATGGTAGTGCACCCTTCTCTACGTCTTCCAAAGTTAAATCCGTAGGGAATTACTTTCTATAAGCCAAAAACTGAAAATTATTAAATTTGGAGTTACTGAAATATTTCCTTTTCAGTAGAAAAGGAGGGACTATGCTCTATATGTTCACTAATTGTGGGAAAATTTTGGCTGGAATTATTTTGATTATTTATTTTAGTAAGACAAATTAAAATTAACAGTCCCTAAACCAACCAAATCAATCTATCGGGGCCCGAGGATCGTGGACGCATTCTTTGATGTACACAAAGAAGAAAACGTAAGCTCCATTGATCCTGGGTTGAAGCACGGCTCGGCTGTGCCTCGGTGTCTCATCCTTGCTTCTCTGCTAAATGGAGTATTGTCTGACATATTTCCTGATATCCCTTTGAATGTCCTTCAAGCTTCTTGATTGTTGCTGTCACACCAGAATGTCCTCCCTGTTCCTGTGCACTGTCATGAGCCAAACCCCACCACTCCCCTCCCTCCATTCAAACACAGTAGATGCCATCTTTCCCTCCTGTAACTTGTAATCATCTTCCTCAACTCAGGTTCAGTACAACTATCAACTACGTTATCAATTTTAGACAATAATTCAGTGTCAATAATATTGAAGATTACAGGCTGTAGAAGCATCAAAAGCTATTGTAGTGTCATGTGAGCTACGTGGAAAATCACTTGTCGTCGTGTATTCAAATTGAAATTGTAATTGTAATTGTATATGCTCCTCATTCTGTGAATGCCGTCTACTTTGTTGCTTCTGCAAGCTACTTGGGTCAATCCTATTTAACCAGTCACGATGGTTTTTTGATCAAGGTTGATGTTGGTTGTGTAGTCTTGAAAAATCTTGAGTCAGACCTATGAAAGGAAGTCAAAATGCTGAAGGTCACGGGGGTTTGGAAATTTTATATTAGACAAAGTGGAAAAAAGAATCTGACCTCGACATTATTATGCCATTCTCATTCATGCCTCAATTGGATACTGATAAATAATATGACAATAGAATGGTGAAACAGTTTCCATCTTAGCAATATATATATGTATGTATGTATATAGTGCATCGAAAATTGCAGAAGAAGAACCAAAAATAAGGATATATTCCTCAACTTCACCAAGAGTAAGACCAAGTCTTAGCAGACTGACGCAACAATATCCGTAGAAGTGGTAAAGCAGCCATGGCAGCGAAGCGAACACCCTACTTAAGATCATGAGGCCCATTCATCACTTAATTTTCGTACACTATCAGTTATGAAGCATCGGCCAAAGGCTCCTCACAGTGAAAAAGAGGATGGTTCTTGAAAACATAAAATCTAGATTAACGACTTGTCCCAAGGAAAGCATTGCTTCCAACTTGTAGATAATTGTTTCCATGATTATTATGTACAGGAATAAACCTGTAAATCCAATTGATGAAAAGTAGTGAAAAGATAATGATTAATCATTTTGTAAGCCCCAGTCGGATATCTTATAATCACTTTATTTAATTCATTCAGTTAAGTAATAAGTAAAGAATTACTATTTTTAATGAATCTATTAAATAAATCTTTAAATATACATAAATTGCATAGATCAAATAAAGTATTTATGGAACTATTGACTAAGAATTAAACTAAATAATAAGTTCCGCTGAAATGACTAATAAAAAGTCTTTTATCATAAAAAGATCTTATTCTTTATATAAAGTTTTAGGAAATCTTAAAATTCAGAATATGACCTCTCGAGTACAAACTTCCAAATGCTAATACAGGAGAATAACTAAACAATAAATCAATAAACAAAGAGTACTCCTTATTGGTGAGAAGACCATAATACAACGATTGATTGAATTAAGTAGGTTTTAAGAGTTGATGGAATAAGTTCAAGGGCATTTAGAGGTGCCTTTGGAGTTCTTCTTGTCTCTATAGCAGGGACACTCTGACTTGTTGGCGTAAGGACCTGAAGGAACACACTTGCACTCGTTGCAGCATATCATACAATACTTGAAGCATCGTTTATGGTATCCTGTCTTGGAGCAACGAACCTCACACTTTGACTCGCATGAACCTTCTAAACATTACGAGAAAAAACACCTTATTAGCCCATCTTAATCATCATATATCACTGAACATCACAATATCAACTCAGACTGCAAGTTTAAACCCCGCCCACAAGTTCAAAGAAGTTAAACCAAAGCTCACAAACAATCACAATTCAAAACCCTTCATCGTATGTATGGGCATGCATGCATTCTCATGCCCCTATGAGTCAAATATTCTACTCGTACGCTGGGGAGTAACGTACCTGGAGGAGGGGCGGTTGGTCCATTCTCGACACTAGCAATAGCTGGTTCAAGGAAAGAGGAGCTAAGAACCATCAAAAGAAGCAGCAAAGTGGCAAGCGCAGGCCTCATTTTCGCCGTCTTATGAAGATGGTTGTAATAAAAAGAGCAACTGATCTCTCGCTATAAAACTGTCCAAAGCTTTTAAGGTGATGGTCACTTGAAAGAGTTTAGACCCATATTTATACTTGCTTACTTACCCTCACGAGGAGCTTGTTTTCACGCAAGTATTTGAGGAAAGGAATCTACGTGTATTGGTGCGTGCACCAAATGAGGTAGTTGTCACTGAGAATATTAGGAATGACTAGTGAGTACAGCTTGGGTACAGCTATTGTATATGGAGGTAAGATGCCATGAAGGTGGGCACTGGGTACCATACTTTGTCTTCACTTGGGAAGCTGGTTCTGTAATAAGATTTTTCTGCCGTAGAGAAGCTTACAAGCACTTTCCTTCTTGAGTTTATATAATGAACTGCTAGTTTTTCAGCTGATAAATTACAATCTGTTGAACTGCCTGGTTCAGATTCCAACTAAAAATATACTTTTTAAGTACTAGTGGAGTTATCTATATTCGTATCTCCTCCTATAACTATACTCAAACCTTGATTGGAGTAGCAGTATTACATAATCGTAGTAAATCAACATGTTACTGACTACCTAAGATTTCAGTGACTTTAATATATTCATCTTATATTTTGGTCAAAGTCAGTGTCTCCATGAATGTACTTCACTGCTACCTCGTGTAGTTCAATATTCTAACCGGCCACTTAGCTCTTGCATGAGTACACGCTGTAATATGTCAACTCACTTGTGTCTGGCAAATATTTTATTCTAGTTGTGATTTAATTTTTCAAATCCTCTTTAATTGTTTTGTTATTTATTACTTTTTCCTATTTAAAATAAGTGTCGTTTTAAAGGAATGCACACTTATTAAGAATATTAATAAAATGTCTACTATACCTTTATTAATTACATGTTAAAGTGTCTTGAAAATATAATCTGTATAATTAAAATGCGAGAGAAATTAAAGGGTACTTTTGAAAGTAAAATCATAAATATGCATAAAAAGTCACAAATGACACTTATTTTAAATAATTAAAATTCCTCTAAATCGACACTTATTTTGAATAGGACGGAGTATTTGATATTATTTCATCAACAATTTCTTACCAAACGTATTTTATTAATTGATATATTACAATATTTTATTTTGTAGCAGACACTCCTTAAAAAATTTAATTGAAGTAAATGTAATTTACATGTCGAGAAGTTTTTGAAAATATATATAAATCATATAAAAAAAGTTGGCATTTTTATTAAATAAAAAAAGCAAGTTGTTAAATATAAATTTAAATTGCTGCATCTTTAATCTACTATCGTTGACAACGATAATTTATAACTAGTAATGCTAAGATTTGTTAAATTGCCTGCCAGACGAATGACATTGAGATGCAAACTGTAGCTTTAATAGGAAATTATCTTCACAGGATGCCGCCTCCTCCGCCTTGCACTTGTTACATTCGGTGTCCGAAGAGTGGCAAAAAGAAATCGGAGAGACAGCTGCATAGTTTCCAGGAAAACGTTAACGTATCTAATCAACTTTGTTTGCTAATCCATATGATATGTTTGTCAAAGGATAAGGATCAAGTAACGTTAAGATATATTATATATATATCTTATTATTTAGTTTTGAAATTTTTCGGTAATTGGATATCTAAGAAAATGTTCGTGAGTTCAAAATTCAAATCTATGCTAATTGAATTTAATTGGGTAATAACAGCTGGCTTGCGGTGTGACTAAATAATAATTCTTGTTCAACTTGGATTTTTAGGATAATGGTTTAAGTATGATAGAACTCTATCTTAAATTGTAGTGTGTATACATCACGATTGTAGTGTATTACGTGTGTGATAGTTAAGATACATACTACTGGATTTTTGTGGATAGGAGATAAGAGATTTTGTTTTGCGTGCGAGTGAAGAGTTCTTGCTGGTGAGTATCGTGGATGTATTTATCAATGGTAGAGGTGGATTCGGTGTGGTGTTTTATCTACGGTGTAGTGGGCATAAATTGATTTCTGGAAAAAATATAGTTGAAGTCGTGCATGTGTTCTAATAAAAAAAAAGACATCGTGGTTTTACTTCTGATTTCCAAGAGTTGTTCTTCTGGGATTGTGCGTAAAATATACATGGTGTGTGTAGCGTCCTATATGGTTTAATTGGAGTTGTTGAAGCTGGTCAATGAACTTTCAACTGGAAGATATATAGTTGAGCACTGCGTGCACGTTTCTGCTGTGTGTCGTTGGTTAATTGAGCAGCTGTGGTCTTATTCTGAAGCTGGCATGAATAAGTCCAACTGGTAGACAATTATTCAGATGTATTTCAAGAAGCTGAAATTGTATGGAAGTTCTTCTTTTATCTCAAGTATATCATTGTTCTGTTCTTAGTTAATTGATTACTTGATTTTTTTATATCAAAAGTTGTTTAGAAAAATCCTCTATTGAGGTTAACACGAGTTTCACAAAAAGTGAGGTTGAGAGATAGTATCAAGGGTTGAGTGGTATCAGCTCAGTAAAGCCTTGGGTAAATCTATTGTACTTCGGTGAAAGTATTAAGTTAGGTGAGGGCCCCACAGACGTAGGTAAAGTGTGTCGAACTGCATTACCAAATTTCGGTATTGATCTGTTTAATTTCATATTTATTTTTCTGTTTTTGTTTAGTACATAAAAATTAATAGTTACTGATACAATTACTTTATATCTAGTAACCGACAGATACAATTACAAGTAACTGCAGCAGAATCTTACAAGTAACTACGGTCAAATCGAAGACTTTGCGAAACTACTACCTTTTACGATTTTTCAATTGGTATCAGAGCAAGGTCACTGATTTAGAACTTGGTACATCAAGTTGGTGCAAATCCGGGTTTCGCAATTATAGCCATAAAAGAAGGAGCATCAATTATCAGGCCACCGCGTTAGGCGGTTCCAATTATCCTGCATGGAAATCACGGATAAGAGTCTTTATTCAGGCACAGGGAACAAGAGTATGGAACTCGATGTTACATGGCTGGATACATCTGATGATTACTGACGATAAGGGAGAGACAGTTATAAAAGATCCATTCGAATGGGCAAGAGCCGAAGAAGGAAAAGCACTTAGAAACTCACAAGCATTGCACGTAATTTTCAGTACTGTTGATGAAGGACACTTCTCAATAATATTAGCCCGTGAATCGGCTAAAGAAGCATGAGATATTTTGCAGACTATTGATGCAGGGTTCAAATTTATGATAGCAACAAAACTTCAAATGTTAGCTGTGAGGTTTGAAGAACTGAAGATGGATGAAAATGAGACTATTGGGGACTTTCATGAAAGATTTCACGATATAGCAAATCAGGCACATCAACTCGAGAAGAAATATTTCAATCTGAAGCTAGTCAAGAAGACGTTGTGATCATTACCTCCAAGATTTATTCCGAAAATTGCAGCAATCGAGGAGGCTCATTATAACATCCTAGATCACCCGCTTACAGATATTGTCCGCTTTGGCGCCTTGGCCCAGCCAAGCCCTCACAGTTTTGCTTTTCCCGAGTCCTTCCCAGGAGGTCACCCATCCTAGAACTATTCTCACCTAAGCACATTTAACCTCGGAGTTCTGATGGGATCCGGTGCATTAGGCCATGAAAAACGCGTCTGTAAGGGAAAGGCCTAGCCTCCTGTTGGTCCAATCGGCCCGAGCACTGGCTCTGATACCACTTGTAATATCCCAGATCACCTGCTTACAGATATTGTTCGCTTTGGGCCTTGGCCCAGCCAAGCCCTCACTGTTTTGCTTTTCCCGAGGCCTTCCCAGGAGGTCACCCATCCTAGAACTACTCTCACCCAAGCACATTTAACCTTGAAGTTCTGATGGGATCCGGTGCATTTATCATTTTTTAAAGATAAAATTTGGAAAGTAGTAAAGACAAGATATTTTATTTGTTAAAAGATAAAATTTTATCTATTAAGATAAAGTTATGTTTTTTGGTAATTCAAAAAAATAAATAAATAATCAAAATATGTACAAAGAGTTCACAGACTACGCCACAGAAGGCTTATCTAGCTAAAGTTAGCAACTAACCTCAAGGCAACCAAAATAAACTAAGGAACACAGCAGTAGAGGAAGAAGCAACCAGAAACCCAATCAACAGCAACAACAATAACACCAAGAAACATAGCCAAATAAAGTCCAAGCATACAGAGTCCAAGTGGAAAGCCTAACTAAAACATTCCAAGCCTAGGAAAAAAACTGAAATAAATTAACTACATAGGCATGGCCTCGGAATCCAAGAGGAAAACTGCTGCCAAGAAATAACTGTGCTGCACCTCCTAGGGTAGGCATGGCATGCATGGACAATCCGAAGAGAACCTCAAAAGTTGTGACCTGGATGAGACTGAGCAAGTAACCTGCAAAATAAAGAAAGTAATAATCGAAATTACCTCCTCTCGGTGTATAGGCTGAGAAGTTCCCTAACGTGGAAGATTACTCCTGAAAGCACTCGCTCCTTAGCCAAGGCTTCATTCTTGAAGGTTCTGGCATTACGTTCAGTCTAAATGTGGTAAACAGTGGTGGAGAGTAGTAGAGGGAAGTGAGAGATGACTGAAACTCTGGTACTGGAAACAATTAAGAACCAGGAAAGAATAATTGAACGGGCAGAGTGGCTGAAAGTGGGCAAGTTAAAATGGGAAAGACAATGGTCCCAAATAGCTTTTGAAAAGGGGCATTCAAAAAATAAGTGGTCTATGGATTCATTTGCTGAAAGGCACAGGGAACAGTGGTTAGGAATATAGAGGAATATAAGTTTATCCCAGGTTGGAAGCTTCTGCAGAAAAGTAAGCCATAAGGTAAAGGAGCATCGAGGTTTACTGTATTTGGACCAGACCAATTTGTACCGAGGGACAACCGGTAAAGGAGTACGCAATAATTGGTAGGCTGACACATTGGTATAATGTTTGGTAGGGCTAGCTAACCATTCCAGATAGTCTGGTAAGGAATTATTGGGGGAATAAGATGGAGGAGCCAGATGTCTAAGAAGGTCCATGGATACCTCACTCCAACTCCAGGTATCATTAAAGATCACATCAGAAACATGAGCTGTGAGAGGGAGCTCCGAGCCATTAATCTCCCTCGGTGTTGACAAGGGCTTCAGAATACCACGCGGGTGCCAAGGATCCTGCCAGAAAAGAGTAGACATACCATCTCCAATCTTGAATCTAAATTGATGACACAACTTGTCCCAAACTGTTAAAATCTTTCTCCAACTCCAAGAAGGTAGGCTGAGCACTCCAAAAATTATGCCTTCGCAATAGTATTGTACGAACCCACTTCACCCAAAGAGCTTCCCTATCTTCAAACAAATACCATATCCGTTTGCCTAACAGTACTTGATTCCAAGTAGTCAAGTGTTTAACTCCTAGGCCCCCTCCCTTTTTGGGATGACAGATGTCACTCCATTTCACCCTAGCCTGAGAATTAGAGACTACCTTTCTTGCCCATAAAAAGTTCCTAAAGATAAAGTTGTTATCAGTTATGATTTAAACTTTTAAATTTTTGATTTGTTTGCTTAATCTTTATCTAGATATTAGCTAAATTTGTTATTTCATTGCTTATATATTTAGGCCTTCAACATCAATGTAAAGTGCAACTTATCAATAAATTGTCTCTTGCATTATCTCTTTTCTATTATATTTTTTGGTTAAATTATGGTTCTAAAATTCAACATGGGCGACTTAGGCAATGTATGGCTTTCCAAATTCAGTATTCTAAGTTTCTTATGATTCAAAGATACATTTTTAAAAAAATTTCAATCAAATGTTGTTTGATCTAGGGTAAGGGTTAGGGTTTGTGTTGAGGGACATTAATTTGAACTTTTCAAATTCAATAATTTGGGTTATACGGGCTTCAATATGAACTTTTCATACTGTTGTTCAAATCTAATTTAATTCTAGAATTAAGGTTCAATCTAATATGATTTGAAGAATTAGGGTTTGCAACATTTGTATAGTCAATTCTATAATTATTTAATAACAATCAAATAACTTTAATCAAATTATAGAATTAAAGATAACTCAAATGCTAACGTTAGAAAATTGGGTCATAATACGATCCTGTGCGTGGTGAAATGATAATAAAACTTTTTTGTTTGATTTCTCAAAAGTCAAGATTATTTTAAATTCTATAACATGATTAATACATGAAAACAATAAAGCGTAAATTATAAATTCATACTTTATTGTGAACTTTGATCATTTTCTTAATTTTTTTCTCAAACCATTGCTGAAACTCATTTATCATAACCACTATAACCGCACATGTGATTATATTCTGACGGTATCCACAACAACAAGTTTGAGAGAATAAAGAAAGGTAAGTAATAAGTGCTAGCTTCTTTAGATCATACATCTATTTACAATAGTGTTTAGACCTTTTAATAATTTAATTGAGATATAATTTAATTTTAGTTAAACTTTTAATTATAATTATAATTATTCTAACTTAATATCAACTATACCCAAATAAGATTTATTTCATATGAATTCTTATTTATTAAATATCTTATATTTAATCTTAAAATTTTCAAACTTTAAAATCAAGTCCAATTTGATTAAAACATCATTTTCTCTCTTAAACTGTTCTTTATACGTGACTCATTAGATTCTAAAATATATTAGTAATAGGTATAAATCATCACTTTAAACTGTATTTAAGATTAAATAAATTAAACTCCTTTAATTTTTTTATATTTATAATTCAAGATTGGACTTTCGCAATGCATTATGACTGCTCAAATATTAAGAATGTTAAAGTGGTTTTGCTAACCTTTTTGTATATAATTTCCTTTTATATAATTCAGTCCTTTCATCATATAATATTCTGATTAAATCATATAGAGCATATAATTAATGTCTATTCTATTTGAGTCCAATCATATTAATTCTTCATTGTTAGTAATTAAATTAATTAATTACATTTGAAAACTATTCTCAAAGTGTTATTTCACCTTGGTCAACAATTTTTCAAATCAATACTAATAGAGAATAATAAAATATTCTTTTTAATTATTTTTATATGGTGAATCCTATATTGATTCAGTTACCTGCATATAGTTTGTGTTATATCCAATAACTATTGGTGAATTTACTCTTGAATAGAAAAAGTCATAATTAGTATCAAAACATAGCAATTCATATATAAGATACTTTACACATCTCAAGTTTAAAGGTCACTTAAACAGTTATCACAATAAGAATTTTCATAAGTAAACAAATAATATTTCAAATAGAATTCTCATATTAAGTAAGTTTAGTGAACTTGTTATTTGATAAGTACTCATATGTTTGTTAAATATCTATATACTTTAATTTATGAGATCAACTACTTCTTTTATAAGAAAGAAACTTAGTGTATGCTAATCTTTTCATAGTATATTAATGTCCAATCTCAATAAAAAGAATAACTAAGTATATATAATTTAGAAATAATACATAAATATAATATAAATATTGTAATTATAATTTCATCGTAGTTTTATTTGTAATATATATTTATTCATATAAACTTTATCTCGTACATCAGTTACTTAAGTTTTTTTTAACTTTCTTAGTAATAAGGAGAGCTTATAAGTAAGATTAAAGGAATAGAAGCAATTTAGGGATATTTCTTCTAGTTCTTTCTCCTTCAATTTCTTTGATGATTAGATTATTTCGTTTTCATTTCAATCACATTTTGATTAGCAACTAAATACCTAGTTAGGGTTATTGATGTAATTGATGTTGGATTTATCAATTATTATTGCATAATTAGTTATTTCTTGGGTTGAATTTATTCTCTTTAAACTTAATTCTTGAATTTGTGACTGACCATCTAGTTTCAAGTTTAGGGATTGTATAAAGTACTAAAAGGAGAAGTATAATATGTGTAATAGGAGAATAAACACTTTAGATTTAGTGAAAGAGATGTCCTAGAGTATTATGATAACCAATAGATTATCTGTTCTTAATAATTTTGAATAGGTTAATTATGCATTGAGAGGTGGAAATTTCTTAATTAGATATACTTGTGTAACCTTGAGAGAGAAAATAGATATCTTAGGTTAATCCTTGGTTTAATTTTAATAATTATCTTGCTTAATAGTTGAAATTCCTTATAAGTGAACCTTAAAGCTCTAACATTTTATTTACATTGATTTTTTTAATAGTTAATCATCTTGCTTTTACTTTAGTAATTTAATTACTTTTTATAAATTTAATTTACGATTTTTGCTGGGATTAAAATTTTAGTAATTGAATTAATCTTTTTGGGAAGGACAACTTAGAATATTCCAAGTTTAAGCTCACTAGAGTAGATTCTGTACACTTGTATATTTAGCCTCTGTTTGGATGGGCTTATACCAGAAGAGCTTTTGTTAGTAGAGTTTTTTTGCAGAGCTTTTCAGAGAAGAACTTTTCTAAGAAGCCACTTAACTGTTTGGCTGTCATTTTAAAAAGAACTTTTTTTAAAGAGCTTCGTACAGTAGATTGTTTCACAACATAAAAATAAAAGGCGTTTTTAATTTTAACTATATTTTATTTTGTAATAAAAATTATTTATGCATATAAAAATTATTTAAAGTATATTAAAAATATGCAAAGTATAATATATTAATTATTATATAAATTTAAATCACATGAAACATAAATAAAAATATATCTAACTAAATCTTTTATATAGATTATAACACAAGTAAAACTAATATAAAAATAAATATTAAAACATATAAAAAGCTAAATAATATTATATAAATCTCAAAAAAATATTCAAGTAAACAGTTAAACATATAAGATGAGTTTGTAAGATAAACATGAAAATAGATTTGTGGGTATTGTAGGAATTATGTATAAAACATAACGATAAAAAATACTAAAAATAGACTCATTTATTGATCTGAAAAATTTACCTAAAAAAACTATTTGAGAGACTTTTTTGAGAAGCTCTAAATTTGAATTTCTTAAAAAATTATATTCTAACAGTAAAAAAAGTCACATCTATTTAAAAAGTACAATTTAATTTTACAACCAAATATTTATTTTAAAAAAAGACTTTTATGATAGAAAGAAATACTTATTGAAATCCCAAAAATCTCATCCAAACATTTACTAAAGATAAGAACTTTGATTAGTCTAAGCCATAATGTTGGAAAAGAAGCTTTACTATTACATATGAAAATTTAAAAACCTTAAGTCAGCGTTTATGAGTTGCAAAGTTCCATATTAATGGCGGAAGCAACCAAAAAGTTGGCTTCTTCTGAAACTGTAAATGTGACATGTGATGTGAGTAAGCTTAAATCAAATCAAACCCTATTTTTTATTATTAAACACCTAATAAAAATAATTTCTTTAAAACAATTATCAAGATTAATGACAGTGTTAGGACAATTTTGTCATTTCTTGTAAAGTTAGATAATTATTAATTACATTTTTTGATTTTCAATAAATTATTAATTAAGTTATGTAATTTGATATAGATAAAAATAATAAAATAACTTAATAAATGATCTAAATCAATGGGTTAAAGTTTGGATTGAAAATTGATCTTAATTAGTGTGAAACTATATCGACCTTGTACCGGAGAAGCCCAATATGAAAAATATATATATAAGTTAAAGTCTTATGTAGTTGCTTATATCAATCGTAAGCATAAGGACTCTTTGACCCGTTAAAAGAATTTTCATATTGAAAAAACTATAGAAAGAATTAAACCTCGTGTTAAAAAACATTCTCCATAAAAGTCTTAAAAGATTCGTGATTGTTTAAAGCTCAAAAATGACATCAAAATCAGAGATCAAAACGAAACGAGTATTCTACTTAACTTTTGTTTTTAATTCTTTTATGTATAATCCTCACTGCTTAATAAATTCTGCACCGACCTTGATGCCCAGAGCGGTATAGAGCCAGAACAGAGTTGCGAAGACTTTGATGCCCAGAGTGGTATCAGAGCCAGAACAGAGGCGGGAAGACTTTGATGCCCAGAGTGGTTGATTACGTGTGCTCAAGCAGTTGTTACACTAAAGACAAGGACTTTGACTAGTCTAAGCCAAAATGTTGGAAAAGAAGCTTATTATTACGTACACAAATTAAAAACCTGAAGTCTTCTTCTGAGTTGCAGAGTTCCACATTAATGGCGGAAGCAACCAAAAAGTTGGCTCCTTTGCTTATCTGCTGAATTGTTTTCTTCTTTTTCATTCTATGTAGAGAAGGGGTAGTGCTAAAGTAAGCTTCCCTTTTCCTTATTAAGCTCACTAACAAAAATCTCTTCATTGCAGGTATGCAGTTGTTACAGGAGCAAATAAGGGGATTGGGTTTGAAATCTGTAGGCAGTTAGCTTCAAATGGGATTGTTGTGGTCTTAGCGGCAAGAGATACGAAGAGAGGGGTTGAAGCTGTTGAGAAGCTCAAAGACTTTGGTGGTGTCTCAGATTACGTGATCTTTCATCAACTTGACGTCGTTGACGATGATGGTATTTCTTCTTTCGTTGATTTCATCAGGAACCGATTTGGAAAGCTTGATATACTGGTAAAGTTTAAAACCTTTGTCTCTGTTCGCCTCCTGTTCTACAAAATGTTTTCATTTCTACACTCATGAAGATCTGTTACAGGTGAACAATGCTGCTGTTCTTGGAACTCAAATGGATGATGATGGTCTCGTAGCTTCTATTGGTAAAGTAAGTTTAATTGGAACTTGAAGTACTGTTTTGACCTCAAAGAGACATGAATTTGCTCCTGCTTTTCGTCGATGCAGGAAGCTTCTGAGATCAATTGGAGTGAAATATCGACTCAACCCTATGGATTAGCTGAAGAATGCCTCAAAACAAACTATTATGGTGCCAAAAAAATGGTTGAAGCGCTATTACCATTACTCCAATTGTCTGATTCTCCTAGGATTGTCAATGTTTCCTCCTCTGCAGGGAAACTTGAGGTACAAGTCACTAGCATTAGTATCGAGTATAAATTTATATGTTTAATTCGGACTTAAAAAGTAAGTATAGCAACCATATCTTTAAATTTGTAAAAATTTTTATCTCTTTTTTTCTTTTTCGATATGAGATTGTGATACCCACCTTCGATATGAGATTTACGGAGATTATGAATTGATATGCCAACTTCCACAAGATGGTAGCTACTGAAATGCATCCTTTGTGCCTTGTTGCAGCATGTACCAAATGAATGGGCTAAAGGGGTGTTAAGCAATGCAGAGGAAGTTACAGAAGAGAAAGTGGATGAGGTGTTGGACCAATTCCTGAAGGATTTTAAGGAGGGTTCATTGGAAATCAAACGGTGGCCTGCTCTCCCAGCTGCATATAGAATGTCGAAAGCAGCTATGAGTGCCTACACAAGGATGTTGGCTAAAAAGCACCCGAGTTTCTGTATCAACTGTGTCTGCCCTGGTTATGTAAAGACAGACATAAACCTTAACACAGGATATGTACCTGTCGAGGTTGGTGCTGAGGGTCCTGTGAGGCTAGCACTGCTTCCTGATGGTGGTCCTTCTGGTTGCTTCTTCTTTCAGAAGGAGAAATCTTCGTTCTGATCAAGTCCTCTTCTGTTTGATTTTGAACAATGTCTGTTCTGTGTATTATTGCATTACAGTATCTGTCTGAAACTTACGATTTTCCTTTTACCCTATTATAGTTGTAGAATTCATGAATTGTTTATGTAACAGTATCTGTCTTGGATTCTCCTGTTAAAGTGTAGCTAATGTGTTAGCTTGATTTGTTGGTGATGGTAGCCATGAAATCTGTAATCATGATAAAAGATTGATGATTTTAAGAATTCTGATTAAGATAGATTTCTGATAGAACTGAGTTTGTTTTTTGTTCATGTTTGTTTAATAGTGCTTCAAAATTAATGGAATACGTTGCAAGTGGACACGTTAGTTCTCATCCTTTAATACAAGTTTTCCACTTCTTTTTCATTAGTTATAACTGTTGGAAGTTAACATCTTGATGTATATATGGTTGTGATATTGTTGTGATTTCTTCCCTTTCTAATTCAGTCTCCTTCCCATGCTAATTGTTTATGTCATGGGATGTAAGCCTAACTTCTAAGAATAGAGTTTCCTAACTAAGCTTAACTTCCTTTATAAGCTAACCTATGTATGTGTACATATTGGCTGATGAGCTAATAAATCTGAGTACTTGATTGTCTCCAAAACTCTTTCTTATCATGGTATCAAAGCAGGTCTTGATACCTTCGACCTAAATCCTAGAGCAACCGACCGACGATAAAGCTACGTATGACAGACAGGAAAAAGACCGTCAGCATAACAGTCTTTCCAATCCGCCAGGGACCGATTCCGCTTCCCCATACTATCTTAATTAATCTGATCATCCAGGTGCTACCTTAGTCAATTGTCTCCTTAATGGAGAAAACTAATGGAACTTAGAGACAGGCCATGGAACCATCATCAAACTGATCAATGCCCTTCTACAAGCTTGACACAAGTGTAACTCCATGGTGATATCTTAGAATTTTAATTCACTTGTTGATCTCCTCTCTAGCGTTACATATGCAGATTCCACCAAGGAGATTTGGGACGATCTCCAGGAGAGATTTGCGACTAGTCCTCGGATTCATGAGTTAAGGTGTGAATTGGCCTTGATGCAACAAGATATTTTTTGTAGTTGCCTATTACACTAAGTTGAAAGCTTTATGGGATGAACTTGCTAACTATTCGAATATCCCAGAGTGTACGTGTGATGCAACTAAGGAACTGTTGGCAGAATGTGAAGGTGAGAAACTTCATAATTTTCTTATGGGACTAATGGATCACTTTAGTGTCATTAGGTCACAGATATTGAACATAGAACCCCTACCAAGCATCAACAAAGCCTATGCGTTAGTTAGTAAAGAAGAAAAGGAATTAAAAGTTGCTATTGCTAGGGCCCTTGAGGCAGCGGCCTTTGCAACAAAATTTACTCGTGCAGGACAGCAGATCAAGGACCTTAAACGAGCCAATATGCTTTACGCATACTGTGGCAAAATCTGACATCCATATGATGATTGTTTCAAGTGTAAAGGTTATCCTGATTGGTGGAAAGGGAACCAAAAGAGGGCTGAAAATAAAAGGACAACACCAAATCAAGCCCTTGTGGTCAATCAAGTGTCAATAAGCAATGGAGGAGGCCGAGAAAATGGTCCGTACATGAGTCAGGAGCAATATGACTACTTGATGTCTCTGCTTAAGAAATATGAAAGTACAACAAATTTTACTGGTAAGGCAACTATTGATTATTTAAATTGGATTATTGACAGTGGAACATCAGGACATGTCATTTTTAATCAAAATTGTCTCTCAAACACTGAGGTTAAAAGAGATGTTTCACCTCCGACGCCCAAATGGAATTCGTTTGGAGATTGACTCTCAAGGAGAACTTGCTTTATCTTCAAACATAAAACTGAAGGGTGTTTTATGTGTTCCATCCTTTAATTGCAGCATTTTATCTGTGAGCAAATTAACTCGTGATTAAAGATGTTTACTAACATTTTTTCCTACTTATTATATCCTTTAGGACCATTGAGTTGAGGATGACGATTGCCAGGGGTGAATGCCAAGATGGACTTTACTATTTTTAGAATACTAGTGAACATGTTACTGCTAGTTTTAGATTAGATTGTTTTAGTATTATTTGGCATAGTCGCCTTAGACATGTTTCTTTTGAAAAATTGTCTTCGATTTTGCAGCCTTATGATATGCATATCGATAGAATAAATAAACATTCTGAGTCTTGCTTTAGAGCTAAGTAAGCAAGAAAACCTTTTCCTATGATTTCTAATATTTCAAGTAATCCATTTGATCTTGGTCACTTGGATATTTGGTAACCATATGATTTCTAATATTTTAAGGAAAAGATGACACACTAGAAGGGTTTGTTATGAGAAATGGATGAAGGAGCATCAAAATCTCCAAAGTTCACTCTTTGGCAAGCCACCACAAATACACCCACTTCAAAGAACCAATGCCTCACCAAACATGATACCATCCCAACCACAACCTTACCAATATGTTGCTGAATCTCAAATGCACCAAGCACATTTTGTTGTAAAACCAGAAACTTATCAGCTATCCCAACCAACTCAACCTTGCACAAATTCCTTTCCAATCACCCAACATCACATGTATCAACCACAAATGTCTCAACCTTCTTTGATTCCTCAAGCATATGCATATTACCCTCAAATGACTCAACCAATCCTACCTCAATCTAGCTCAATGCAACAAAATCACCAAAACATGCAAGCAAATCTTCCAAACCAATCAAGCTAATACTTTCAAAACACAAACCTGATAACAGAATCTGCTCCATACTCACAACCACAAACACTTACAAGTCCTCAAAACCACTCATCAAACATGTCAAACACCCAACTTGGATCATCACAAACCAATCAACCATCAAAAAATTCAGTTATTGAGGAGAGTGTATTTGTAATGGAAACCGGTCACAAAACCATGAAACATAACCCTACTGTTGAAACTTGTGTTGTTGAAGCGTGGGAGCAAGTAGAAATAGAAAAGGCTAGGGTAAAAAAGGAGATGAAACTTGCTGATATTGAAAGAAAGAAGGCTGAGAAGTATCGCCTTCAGTTGGAGTCATTAAGCAAAGAAGTTGAGGAAGTTAAGTTGAAGTTTGAGGAGGCAATCATAAAATTAGAAGCAACAAAGGCTAATGTAGCTAAAGAGAAAGAACGTGCTAAGATAGAGAGGGTTAAAATAGAGGAGCAAAGATACGTGGCTGTTAACATGGCAGCCAAGCAAACACAATAGATGAAGAAAATCTTGATGGATGTAAGTATACAGGTTCCACAAAACAAAGAAGGAGCTGTTGAATTGTGTTGTTTTATACAACCTGCTGTATTGAAGCTAGTGAAGGAGCTTCTTCAATCCTTGGTGGAGACAACTTTCTAGAATCGATTCCTTTCACCTCCACCTGGGTTTGCTACTCTTATCATCGATTAACACTAAAACTCTGTATAATCGTTTTTTTGTGTGGTCAAACTAGACTTTTGTTCCTTATTCAGAGAACAAAATTTATGTTCCTTATTTAGAGACCTTTTTTTTTTCTTTTTTGTCTTTTAGTCTCGATTAGTAAAAGATCAATAAGGAATCCACTTTTCCTGACTTTTGTTATCTTTGGTAGGAGGTGAACTAGTAAGCTACAAGGTAATGAATACACACTTGTACAATCTTTCCCAAAGTCAAACTTTTTATCTGCTATTCCCTCTGTGTACTTCAACAGTTTCTGTAACAAGTGGGGAGTGTTGACCAACGCTGGATCAGATTTGGGGACTTGGCTTCATTGATACTTAGGCGGCTCATACTCCTTCCTCAAGTAGATGGCTCAAGGTTGTTCGTATCCTGATCCTTTCGAGTGAACTGGACCAACTGGTGCTGCAATCAGTTTCCTTTGACAGTTCGAAAATCTATTGGTATGAATCAACAAACTCTTGGTCTTGGGACCAGCAAGTCATCTGCTTTATGGCTTCTTTAAATCCCATGGTAACTTATGGGATACATGTAACAGAATACATATCCGTTACCAGTTGGCAAAAGTGGATGTACATAACATTTATAATTTGTTAGGTTGGTATTGGAGCATCCAGTTCTCCAGATTGAGTTATAGATGACAATTCTAAGTAGATATAGAAGATAGTGATTTATGTTTTGCTTATGTCAATCTCTGCCAATACAAGGACCATTGGCAGTTGGCACCTTCTAATCCTTGATGCATCCTAATTGTCCCAAGGAGCTGGAGTAGTCTTTACTTGTTTGGACGACATTGGGGCTGTCAGCTGGAATGACATCTGAGAGAGGGTAGCTTCTGTTACTATGGAGTTATTCATTTGTAGTACAAAACCCCTTCGGTATTATGCTTTTGTGCAGTCCACCAAGTATTCCTTCAAAATCGTTGGGGCTAAATTCCCCCGAGACAAAGAATGAGTGTATCTCAGAAATGGTCAAGGATGTTGAGAGAATGCACCCAACTGAACCATCATTTCTTTCTTTTTCAATAGTTTCAGAAAGTTTTCTAGAGGCTTCAAGATGATCAATGGTGGTATCCGAATCTAAAGCATTAACAAAAATATGTTTCCTCCTTGTAAGAGCCGGAAATTTACCAAAACTGTTAGAAATTTACCAAAACTTTGGTAAACTCTGTCAGTGAATCCACCTTTCGTGGGTCCTTTAAAACTCCCTTCGACCATGCCGACACAGCAATCTCTAATTTACTCCTGTTATCAGAAATGTTATCTTCAGTTTCAAGTGAGCTATCATTTCCACCAGCTCCACTCTTTTCCACATCCAATGAAAATTTGAAGTTCAAAGATAAATCATGCAAGTCTCTTATGGAATCTTCCAGTGAATCTATGTCAAATGAATCATTTCCGTCTTCACTTTTTTTGCCGATGGGGATGCCTTAACTTACAACTAGCTATTCGAGATATGTATATCTTGCAATGATCAGGCCACGAGAATATGTGAATGTTCTTCAAGCCATTTTGTTGGCATTTTGCCCAAAGTTGTGTTGGAAAATTAAACGCAAGATCGAATCTAGGCGCAGCGAAATGAATTTAAAATTTTTCCATAGAATCAACTTTAACAGAATTAAATTAGAAACATAAAACAAGAAATGGACAAAGCTATACGAACCTGTTCTGATTTTCGATACGATTTCCTGCTTCTCCGAAAATGTCAATTCCACGAGCCGTTCAATCGTCCGGCCTCTAACGGTATCTACAGATCTATTAGGAGAAAACTCAAATCAAATTTGAGAGGAAAAATGTAAGAAGTGCTAGCTTTCATTTTCTAATTTTTCCTTTTATATGAAAAATCTTATTTTTCATATCCTTGGATTTTATTAAAATTACAACTAAAGTCA
>JAOSBP010000204.1:23798741-23835539 GCA_027563825.1 Erythroxylum mucronatum
ATGGATTGGGTGTTGGAGTGCCAACAAACGGATCGAATTCTTGATGTGGTTGATCCCAAGTTAAACGAAAGATTTGTTATTGAGGAGATGGAGTTGGTACTGAGGTTAGGCCTGTTTTGTTCTCGTCAGAAACCAGAAGACAGACCGACCATGAGACAAGTTACAAGGTACCTCGACGGAGAAGATCAACTTCCTGCCATTAATGATTGGAATTCCACTTACAATGGACTTCCAAGTGAACTTAGCTCCAGATTGTCAGAAGTGAACATAACATCCAATCAATCATATGTTTTTAGCATATCTTCAAATTCTATTGACGCTGGCAGATGACCATAAGCTTAGCTCTTGATCTTTTTCTTCAGATTTTGGCATATAGAAACCGATCATCGTACAGTTTTTTCTAGTTCTAGCCTGATTTGTGTGTATAAACCTGACATTGATGAATCTTTATGATTAATTTCTCAAATTTTCCTTCTCCTATACTTGAGTTCTGGTTTGCATTAAGAATCCCTTAAAACATAATGAATACATATTTACCACATAGAGCAAAGGGGAATTCAGACGCTTAAAGTATAGTTCTTACATGGATGGATTGACAAAAAAAAAGAGAGAAAACCACTGGTCGGTGGTGTTGCATTAAACTAAACATACTTTCCACTGACAACAGGTTTATAACAAAATCCCGATGATTCACTTCTGCAATACAGAAGAAGACATGGACAAATGGCCCCTCTGTTATTGCATTCTAGAGGTGATTGTTTGAGAGGATTAACTGATGCTCTTTACCAACTACTTGGAGAGGTAGAGGAAGAAAGAAACAATGAGTTCAATTCTAACTGAGAAAAAGTTCTACTGATCATAAACAAATATGTGCTGACATAATCCAACTCACGAAACCATAACCCGTGCAATCATCACTTGAGTCCAGTTTGCGGTCTCCTTGAGTTGTTCGTCATCGGATTGAAGGCACTCGCCAAGAAATTCAACACAATAGGAATTGTCTCTGAAGAGGAGCTTCGTGTTTGAACCAAGTGCATCAGCCAGATCACCCATTACTGCAACAGCAGCTTTTGTCACGCTCTCATCCCTACAGAAAATTTGAAACATGAAGGTTGGGTTAAAGGAAAAAAGATTCACCAAATGTCAAAGGATTGGATTGAAGGAATAGGAAGGAGCAAGGGGTAACAAGAAATACCTTAGTGGCTCCCTGAAGACCAATTCTATAAATTGCAAAAGATGCCCACCATGTGGCAACATCACTTCAGGCTTTGAATTTTTGAACCCCTGAAGTATACCAGAATAAGCTTCAAAGATGCTACGCTTCAGCTGGTTGCCATATTCCATCAACTCCTCATCACTAGTATCTATCTGGGAACAGATCTGAGCAGCGCTGCGCATCATTGCAATTGTGGACTCTATGTACTTTGAGAACTGTTCTCCAATTGCAAGAGCAATGTCCCCAAAGCAGGAAAATATGGGAGGCTTTACAGACCGGTGAAGTTCAGCGCTCTGGAGATTCTGGATAAGCCGACTCATTATCCCATCACAATATGGCAAAATCTTGTCATCAATGGCACGACAAATATCACCAACAACCCCAACCGTGATTGCACACACCTGGTACTCCTCAAAATTCTGCAATCCCATATCCAGATACTTGTACAATTCGGGCATGTATTTTGTAAATTCTGATCCTGAGGCATAAGCCAGTGCACCAATAGCTAGCATTGCTTCCTCATGCACAGTGGAGCTGCGGCAAGCAAGCACCCTGAGGAACAGTATCATAATTGGATCTGCAGCCTGGAGTATGATGGACTTGGTCGCCTCAGTGCTGCTAAGTTTCTGAATAATAACCTGAAGAACCCCACAGAGAGAAGATTGCAAGTCTCCTTGCTTCTCCCTGTCATCTGAAGATACAATCTGAAGGTCTAAAGTTTGCCCCAACTTACTCATGATTACTGGCAGCAGCTCTGCAATGATCTGAGATGTTTCTACAATATTGGAACACCTGACAACCTCATTCAAGGTTTCATATGCAGAAGATCGGAGTTTTGAGTCACACCCATCTGTACGCTCTGCAGTTTTAAGAAGCTGGGAGATGATGCCAGGAAGACATGGTGTAAGGAGAGAGGAGTTGTTTCCAGCATCCTCATATCCTTGGGCGAGATAATAAATGGCCCCACAAACTTTCTCAGCTACATTTGGAGCGTCATTAATACCCTCCAGGAGGACTGCCACAATTCGGGGAAGATTCTCTTGGGAAATTACGGAAAATCCATTAGCAGGACTATGCAACAACTCAAATATACGGCTAAGAGTCCAAGCAGTTGTGTCCTTGACATGATTATTCTCATCCCTCATTGCATTAAGCAGAAAATCCAGGCCAGCATTAACCAGTGGTGTTAGTTTCTCAATACTAGGGCCTTCAAGAATGGAGCCAAATGCATATGTGGCTGCCTCTCGACAATGCCAATCTGGCTTTACTATATTAGCCTCTACAAAAGGCATTACGAGAGGGACAACAGGATCCCCAACAGTTTTAGCAACAAGACCAAGACATGTCCCACCAGCCATGGATACATTCCAGATGCTATCATCCTGATCTTGATCTTCTTCTTGCTTCAGTAAAGTTTCCAGCAACATGGGAACTAAGGAGGGGAGGGCCTTTTCAATGAAGTGGGAATGAGCAGACCCAGAATCACCAGTCTCAGAACTTTCATAATCTTGAAGTTCTATCTCTTCATCACAAATAGAACTCCAGAATTCAATTGCTTGGAGAGCAACCATCTCTTCATCTCCTTTTACTGCATTAGATGTAAGCTGAAAAAGAGTCTGCATATAGGGTTCAAGCACCTCATAGTATGTCGATGCTATTGAAACAAGACACTCAAAAGCAGCCTGCCTAATCTCTGCTTCTTTTGACAATGCTGTCTCACAGACTACTTTCATAATATAATTTCTCTCCATCTCATTTTCAAAGTTGGTCTGTGCAAATTCCAAGGCATTATATAAAGCCTTTGTTGCGGCCAGTCGTACTTCAGGACTGTGCTCGGCAAGATTCATGCCCTGGACAACAGCTGTAAGAACTGAATTAACTTCGTTTTGCCCAAGATCCTCATGGGATATCTCCTCACAAACATATCCAAGAGTTTCAAGGGTTGCTTGCTTCAGTGGTGCAGGACTATCACACTGAGTCATATTATTGAGCAACGATCCAATGAGCTCAGGCCACTGTTTACGAGGAATCTCAATTGAAGCAACTTTGGCAATTACTTGAGCAGAAGTGTGCCGTGCTTCAGGTACGGAGGAGCCAAGGGTTCTCAAAAGCAAGTCTTTGATTTGTGACTTGATAGAAATTTCTATTGCCATCCATTGTTGAACAAGATGTTCCTTTCTCACTGCTTCTTTGGCATCCAATGAGTTTTTCAGCACAATACCAGCTAACCGACGTGATTCATTTGGCTTCTCATTATTTGCAAGCTCAACTGACAAGGAAAGGAGAAATAATGGCAAGTTCTGCTCTTGGAATTGCCTTAAAGTGGCCTCTGCCTCAGTTCGAACCTTAGCATCTGGTGATTGTGCAGACAATAGAAACTGCGTGATCTCCATAGCCATTTCTTTCAAATCTGTAACATAAAACCCTATGCAAATTGTGAAACATAAAAGAGAATTCTATATAAAAATCATAGGGAATGTAAGAAACCAGTCGGTGGATGGGAAAGCAGACATAAACAAAACAATAAATTGCATTAAAGTCCCGCATATCAAGAAGTGTGCGATATAAAAACGATTATTTCACCAGAACATACATCTTACTGCAGAAATCCAATACCCATTCATTTGAATGTATGGCTTTAGATGAATCTAAACCCAATCTCAAACAAAATCGAATCTTCTAAAGAGCAGCATGATTCCTGAATAATTTCACCACATAAAGTGCATAAACCGGAAAGAACAACCAGGCCCATAATCCATTTGACACGTTTATTTATGATTCACACAGAACTAACCATTAAATCAAGCGAAATCAAGCGAACATTTTGACTTCCTAGTACACAATCTTAAGGCACAGCAAGTCCAAAGACTAACTCGGTTCAGTCATTTCTGTGTTCTTTCAACAATCAAACAAAGCATTAATTGCTGCAACAGCGGAAAAACAGAGGCAAGACAAGACTTTACTCATAAACAAAGAACTTTACCAACAAGATGCTAAGAAGAAACAGGAAGACAAAAACCCAAAACAAGCGAAACAACAAACACGCACATCATGAATCCCTCAATGCCCGAAACGACCCCAAACATTTGAGACCCACGAAGAACACAAATCGCAACCGGACCAACACATGCCCAAAACCCTAACTAACTCAAACCCACTAAAATAAGTGCATGCAAAGAACAGATCCAATCACAAAAAGCAAAAAAAAAAATAACCCAGATGAGAATAAAGATTATACAAACTACCTAATTACAAGAATCCAAGTGAAATAAACACGGAGTCCCAAAACCCAGTAGAATAGTAGCTCTCCCTCTGTCACTACCCCACAATCTATGCTCGTCAATCTTGTTGTTGCTCGAGGTAAGCAAAACAAAGAGAGGAGAAGAGAATCGAAGCTTCAAACGATGAGAGGTTTTATGGAGGAAAGTGTGTGTGTATATATACTCATCTCATTTCGAATTGGGTTGAAGAAGCGGGAGGCAAGTAGCGACATGGTCTAAGAGACCAACGGTCAGGGGATTGTGGCTACCCGAAACCTGCCCGATTCCACCGATCCAAAAACCCTAGAATTTTTTGAATTTTCTCACGTGTGAGAGAGCTCTCACGGTCTCACCACCTCCAACGGTTAATAACATGTCCTATATAAAAAATCCTTTTATTAAATCTTTTAGATAGACATTTAATAGGGTTTATTTTACAAAAATAAAATATTTATTGTGATTCAATTATTTCAAAAATAAATGTATTATTATAAATTATTTAAAATGTGATAAATTTTAAAATTAATTTAAAATAATAAAAATATTTTAAAAATAAATATTTTATCCTATTATTTACTTTATTCTTTTCTTCACAAAAGACCTAAAAAAAATTTGTTAAAAGACATTTTTTCTTAAGATGACAAAAAAAAATAATGTAATTAATATGTATGTAATATGACCTGTTCCTGGTCTTGCGCCTTTGCTTTTGGCTGACATGGTGGGCGTTGCTCTCCCCCAAGCGACCCCAGTGTAGTTTTTCGGCTTTGGCCCGTTTTCCCATCAAAAAAAAAAAAAGAGCTGCTTTCTTTGTTACTTTTATTTAAGATTTATTAAGTCTATTTGAATTTTAAAACTATAAATATATAAATAACTAATATGTTTGATTAAAACTTTTATTATAAATTAAGATTTATTATCAAAATAATTATATGAGACATAAATTATATTAAAATAGCTCATCCTTTTTATAAAGTCTAATTATTTAATATAAAATTAAAAACTCTAAATTTATTACTTAATATTACAAATTAAAATTTATCTCTACATAATATTATACTTACTTTCTATTATTATTATTATGATTATTGTTATTATTATTATGTTTATTATATTATAATTTAATTTTAATTTTAATTTCTTTTTGGTTTTTAATCTAATTTCCTTTTATTTATTTATCTACTTATTTAACTATTTATTTCCCTTTTCTATTTCTATTTTTATTTTCATTCATTCGTGTGGATCATTTGGAAACAGCTTCTTTATTAGTTATGGGTAAGGCTGCGTACTACTGAATCTCCCCAGACCTCACGTCTTAGTGAGATTTCTACTGAGTGTTGATGTTATTGTTGTTGACAATATTATATTTACTAATTTGACAATAAGAACAACAAAACAAGGTAATGTATAATGTCAATGTATTTATTTTAATTGATTTATTTTAGTCTAATTGAAAAAAGATTATTAATTGAAAAAAGATTATGAAGTTGAAGTCTAATTGAAAAAAGATTATTAAATGAAAATTAATTGATTTATTTTAGTTTATAAAAACCTATTAATGTATAAAACTTAACCGATTTGTTATAAATTAATTGATTTTTAACAAAAAAATTATTAAAATAAATCAAACTAAAAAAATCAGACAGTTTAAAATTTTTATAATTGAACTGACCGAATCAATTGAGTTTTTCTTAAAAATTAACATAACCAAAGGGGCAGTCTCACATGTTTCTTCTTCTTAAAGCAATTGTTGGGTGAGAAAACTCTGAATCTTAAAAATCAACAAAACATTTCCATGGAAATTCTTAAACCAAAAATATTAAGATTTTGTACAAATTTTAGAGGGCAGACTTCATTGCAAGCTTCCATTACATGTACAAGTTTCTCTGCAGACATTCAGAGCTCCAAAACCATATCCAAATATTTACACATTACCTTTACTAATCTACTTTCTGGTTCTCTTCCCATCCAGTTTAATGTGGGAACAAATGTTTGCAGAAGATCATGGCAAAAATGCGAGGGAGGTTTCGGCATCAACATTCGATTTACCGTAAGAAGCATAGGCCTTCCGGCGCTATGAGACGAGACAAGGTTCAAGCAACAGTCGAATTTCGTGACCTGATGAAGATAAGACAGGTATGGATATCTGGTGTTCTCACTTTGGTTGCTCATTGAGAAGCTCGCGTGCTTTGTTATAAAGATCAATGGTGTCATCATATGCGGGATCAAGACAAAGAGCTGCTTCGCAGTCACGGACAGTGGAGACAGAATCGCCCATAGAGTCGTGAAATGCTGCTCGAAGATGTAGGAGCTGCATGTCTGGCTTGAAAGCTATGGCTCTTGAAAGCTCTTCTACAGCTTCAACTTCCCTATGGTCATCCATTAAAGCTGAAACAACATAATAGCAGCTTTAATAGTGCAAAGTTTCTCCGCAGGAAAGTCCATTACTAAAGATAGTATTGGATAATCTCCGAATTGACTATGTTCATCTTTTCATTGCTATGTTCCACAATGAATTAAATTGAACATGTTCATAGACAAACTATGACCTTGAACTTCGTATATATTTGAAAATGGAAAAAGTGCAGAATCAAAACTGTTTATGACTCACCGGCTGCTCGGTATCTGTATGGATAACTCCTTAGGGGATCTAGCTGGGTTGCCATACTAAGATCCCTCTTTGCCATATCTGTATCACAGTACTCAGACCGCTTTTCATAAGCTGAAGCATTGTTTCTTGCCTTTTCTATCAATTTTGTCATCTCATCATATGCGGGTTCGCGCTGACCTTTGAGATGGTATACACGTGCCAGACCTTGATGCGCTCTTGTATGCTTGATATTCAGGGCATTCATGTAGCAGTCAGCAGCAAGATCCAGTTTATCACAATCAACGTACACGCTTCCCAAATTATTCAGTGCCTGTGGAATGATTCAAGTTAGCTTATTCCATCTACACCAAAAAATGATGGGAGTTCTTTGTGGATCAACTTACTTGGCCTTTTCGCAAGCCATCCGAAGGGCATCTAAGAGCCTCCTCTAGAACTTGGATGACATACATAGAGGAATCAGGATCAAGACTTGAATCTGCTAAAACATAAGCTTTAAGAAAGAAAGCTTCAAATGATCTATGAACTGAAATCGACTCCTCGGCCTTGGCTAGTGCTTCTTCCCGATGACCAGTGTCATATAGAATCCATCCCTCGTAGACAAGTCTTTCATTCTCAGATTTAGCATAATTTCTAGCCAACCGGAGACTACGCATTGCAGCTTTTTGACAATTTAACCTGTTATAATGGAAACAACATGGAGGCACTTGAATAAGAGATTGATTCTTGTGTAAGATGAAGGAAAAATCATTACAAAAGAACCTCTAGACGAAATGCAAAACGTAGAAGCAAACATTTTCAGTTGTAACACAATCTTCAACAAGAAAATTGCTATAAAGTAACCAAAGTTCACCCCAGTTATGATAAATAATACACTATCTTCATGCCGGGGTGTACAATTTGAGTCATGATGAACCTATTCTGCCTTGCAATGAAAAGACACAAGATCATACGAGAACGACACCGGTTCATGTTCTTACATAGAAGCAATATCAACAGACAAGTGGATTTCTATAACATTAATCAGTGGATCATTGAAGCTTCAACTTACTACTGCTTTGAACATATGATAAATCAGCAGGCAGCATCAGGATAAGTGAAAGAAGATAAACAACAAGCAGCTATTTTCGTACATACCGTAGGAGGAGTAGTGATTGCCGAAACCATAAAAGGCTTTTGCAGGGATCATTTACCAGCATATGACGTATAACAGCTAGGGAGCCTATATCATCAACAGAGGACCAACTATCATAGAGTTGCATCCAGCAATCCGCCTGACTCCACTGCTGAACAAGAGGCCTAAGTAGCTCTACCAAATGATCACCCTGCATTTTACCTTGATAGAGCATATAATGCGGGTCCAATGTCAAGAGCGCCCGAACATCCCTAAGAGCCCCTTCGTAATCCATCAAGGCAATGGATATCCAAGCCCGTAGCTCAAGACAGTCAGGAGATACTTTGAAACCAATTATTTTGTTGAGCTCTGAAATGGCTTCCTCAAATTGGTTCTCCTCCACCAACAATACAGCCCTGTACTTGTACGGAAACGAAAGAGTTGGATCTAATTTGGTTGCACCGTTCAAATCCAACATCTTCTCCTTCCCAACACAATACAAGGACCTTTCTTGGCACATCCACCCAACTGGTTTACAATTTGACATCAATGAGTTCATCATCTTGTAAGCTGCATATCTGTGTCCGCGTTTGTATTTAGACCGGGCAACTCCCACGGTTGAATAAACATGACCTGCTTGAACAGCAGCTTCAAACCAATGATTGGAATCTTTAAATTCCTTCCTTTCAAGCATCACTACACCCAACTGATGGTAAGCAATTTGCTTCTGCCAACATTCGGTAGCAGAATCTGCCATTCTTTCCAGAAGCATGACTGTTGAGTTCGACTTCATGTCTTCCTCCATTGCAACCTGACTCAAAAAGTAATACAACAAAAATGAAGCATGTCCGACCTGAGCCAATCTCTCCCTACCTTCTGAACTACAAAACAACTTGGTTACATAAGAACTATACATTGAACCCGGAAGCTCTCTTAAGAACACTTGTAAGCATGCTGCCACTAAAAGATATGCAGTCTCCTCCAATCCATACTCGATCAACAACACTGCAACTTCAATATCATTAACCAGAGTTGCTAAATGAGCATCACAGGCCGATTTTAATTCATCACAACAAAACTTGTTTGCCAATGAAAGAAGCTCTAAAACAACTGGTACATCAAAAGAACCTACGTGTTTTGTCCTGCTAAATATCTCTGCAGCTCTCATCCCTTCAGCTGATATAGCATTCTGTGTGAAATTTATCTTTTCCCTCCTCGACTCTGTGAAGCCACCATACAACATTGCTTTAAAAGGCCTCGAAAGTGAGGCGATTCTAGACCGTATACACCGGATCTCATCATCACCGATACAAAAGGACATATCACCATCTTCATCAGAAGTTGAACAGTCCTCATCCTTAGTCGAAAATCCATCATCAATCTCTCCACTACAAGACTGAGAACATATGCAAGGATCATGAACCAAGTCAGGATCATACCCGTGTACTAAACAAGCCTTAGGACATTGTATATTCCTACCAGAACAATCCATGGCCGATGTACCAATGAGTTCATCTTCTCTCCCCTCATACCGTAGCCACGAGGCCAACACAATTTTCGAATGAACATCAACAGCATGCTGCCTCGCCGACCGGAGACTCCTCCTAAACAGTTTTGGA
Organism: Erythroxylum mucronatum; assembly: GCA_027563825.1. Taxonomy (NCBI): domain Eukaryota; kingdom Viridiplantae; phylum Streptophyta; class Magnoliopsida; order Malpighiales; family Erythroxylaceae; genus Erythroxylum; species Erythroxylum mucronatum. Next base: position 23,808,556 of record JAOSBP010000204.1, read on the forward strand.
TCCGATAAGCCCCGAAATACCGCACATTGCTCTATGTATAACTCCGACTTCATTGATGGTGGGCAATTCTCTGTTCTACGATACAAATCAGCCAATGTTTCAACAAAATCCACGGGCCTGAGACACGGTTCAATCTGTGGCTCCAGAAGATCCGTGACCGGGAGGCCGCAAGGTAGTAGATTTTCGATTCCAACAACATTAGACGCGGTTTGGTGTGGTGACGTTTGTCCATTCCTGTTCGGTCTGATTCCAACCGAACTGGCCCCGAAATCTTGGAGGTGTTGGAGACACTTCTCTCCTATACTACCGAAAGCAGAGGTCGGTCCACTGGGATTCAAGGCATAGACCTGAGTGCCTTTACACCCATCTGCGAAATTGAAGCTACGCATTGTCGCGAATATGTTGTGTTGCATGATCCAAACACCGCAGAAAACGAAGAACACAAAAAAGAAGAATCAAACTTTATCCTCGATTTCAACAAAAGATCAAAGTTTGAAAGAGACCCAGTTCAAGTTACCACCTCGTAGCCTGGAAAAGACCACCGAGCGGGACACAATAGATGATGTGGACTAGATACAGGACAAACTAAACTTCCTAAGAAAACTTGGATTTTCCCGAGAAAATGGAAAGAAAAAAGAAAAACATGGCACATCAACGACCAACTAGATTTGATGTAATGAAGGTAGAGCTGGCCGTTGAAACGGCCACTCTCTTGCAGATCTCTATCTAAATTGTCGAAATTCTGTACTCTAAAACAAAAGAACCAAAGTGTTCATGTTTTTATACTTGTCTTTATCTCTTTGTTGGTTCGATAACAAGAAAAAAGAAAAACTGAAAACACAGAACTAAATCACTAATTAGGATCTACATGTGATATAATCTGAGAAAAGACTCAGGAGAGGTGAAAGACAGGAAGACAGAAGGAAAAGGACAACACTTCTCCTCTTCCTGTCTTTTGTCTTTGTTCGAATATGGCAAAAGAGAGAGCAAATTTTAATCTTTTACGAAAAACAAATGTTTGTGTCTGTTTATTATTACAGTAAACTTCCGTTAGAAGAGGAGAGCCGCTAAATCAATAGTCAAATAAACTTTCAAAATTAATAAATTTAGTATAGTTTAAATATTTTTATTAGAATAATATTATTTTAGTTGATTTGAGTTTAAATTACAAAATTTAAATTAGTCTTTAATTCAACTAAACATCATTTATAATTATTTTTATTCACTTTCTTAAATTTATTTTTGTCTTAATTTATGTCGTATTATATTAATTTTATTTGATTTGTGTAACTATAAATGATTGGCCAAAAATTTCTAACCAATCTTATTTAAAATAAAGATAATCAAATTTAAATTCAAAAGAGTCAATTAAATTTAACCAAAAATTAATTTTATTATAATAAAATAACATTACTAGATTTTGCGACTAGATGAAGTGATGTAAAAATGTTTTTTAACTTGACTGTTAAAAATTAAACCCATTTTACCTATTTATTTATAAAATTTTTGGACTGATTAATTTTGTAGTTCAGTTTTAAATTGTCTGATTCGATTTATTTTAATAATTTTTATTGATTAAAACGATTAATTTATTAATTAATCGATCAATTTTTATAAACTAATTTATTTTTATAAGATAAACTAATTATTTTTTATTTAAAAAATTCTTTTGTAATTAAATTTTAAAACAATCTTCTTTAATTATATTTTAAATTATTTAATTTTATTCAATTTTTATTGATCTAATATCAGTTTAAAATTTAAAACTTTAAATTTTTAAAATTTTAAACCTATTATCTTATGAGATTTAGGGCAATACATTAGCTGTTAGCTGATAATTAATTGTATCAGCTGATTTGACAAGTAGATTATTAGTTGTTTGTTATTTGACGTTTGATAAAATTAGTTGTTTATGTGTAAAATAGCTTACGAGAATATGACTTTAAAAGAATTATAAATGTATGAATATTATATATCTTAGTATTTCATTAAATATTCTTATAGAAATTTCGATTTTAGATATTTAATTCTACAAAAAATTAGTTTATAACTTTAAATAATGATAATAATAATTAAGTTAGCTGCTCATGCATAAAATTACATAGACAGAATAACCCGTACAAATCAAGAAGTTGCCAAGCTCAAAGAAGCATTGTTTTTTTAAATTAAAAAAAAAGAAGCATTTTTAAGACGGCACATCGTGCTGCATGTAGATATAAAAAATCGACTGAGGTTACTGCAGGCGTTATGCTTGTAAGGACGGAAGAAACTAACCTACCTACATATATTTGCCAGAAAACCATGAAAGAATGAGAGAATGACTGAATGAGACAGAAGGTTGGGCAAAACTTAAACTGAAGGTTAATCAGTTGTTGCCTAAACGTTACTTATAAGTAACTTCTATAAAATTAGTTAGTTGGATTGAATGAGTCAATTCAATCAGCTAATAATTAAATAAGATTAATAATTTTTTAATAAAGTCAATCAACTAAAAATTAGCTGATCAGCCCTGGACCTATCTCTTTAAAATCATTGGTTTGATCACAGACGTGGGATTGCACAGACACGTAAATAACATAGATGTGTGCTTGACTCACGCCTGTCTAATGTAGGTCCAACCAAACAGTATCCAAACGAGAGATCCAACAAGATTTGAGATGTAAATGTTTCCATGTAATCTTCTTTTAGCCACGCTTTTCGGTAACCAAAATGGGGTCCATACATTAGTCTTGTATTTATGTCACAAACTCACGATGTCCTTGGAGGGCCACCAAGCAATTGCAATGATATGTTTAATAGCTACTAGATGGCATGCCTATAATTTGGAGCTTCCATTTTGATGTGATTACATGTCTATTGTATGATTCAATTCAATCCCAATTATTTAATGGTTCATTAAATTATTTAATTCCTTTATAAACATAATTGTTGTTAAAAACATATTAATCTTTAACAAAATAAAATGGTTTTTATAGATAAATACCACCTTTTCGGCTTTTCCTCTTACTTCAAAGGATACGAATATAGGATTCTCAATAAATAAGGTTGAATATGGGTTATAAAAATATTTTTATTTAGTTCAATCCAAAATAAAAGTTAGTTCGGCCTACCTCAACCCGTGACTTAACTATTACTTCAAAAATAACATCATTTTTGAAGTTTTTCTTTTAAAACAATATATAGTCATACTAGACCACCTTAGCCTGCGGTCAGGTCAGCCGACCATGGACATTCCTAAGTTAGTTTAATCAACTTTGAATAATTTAAATAGTGATTAATCAAACAATAACAATAATATTCTAGTAGAAATTTTATTGAAATGCAGGGTTTTGAGAGTTTTAAAAGTACACAGTCTTATCCTTAATAAATAAACGAGTTGTTTGTGATAGACCCATAAAAAAATATTTGAGAACAGTTTGTAAAAAGTAAAAAATAAAAATAATTCATATAATATATATTAGATTTAAATTAATCCGAATATCAAAATAACGTCTTTTTAGTTATACTTACAAAAATATATCATTTTAGTTAATTAATTAATCAAAATTATATTTTTTACTTCAATTCATGACATAATTAACTTAAATTTAATTCGTTAATTTTAATTTACATCAAATCAAATCATTTTCTCTTAATCCTTATGTCAATGAAATGAATTGTGAGATTATAGCCATGTTGAAAAGATCACAAACACTACTTACTGATCAGTTAATCAGATGCATTGAACCAAATGTTGTAATAACATAAAAGAAGATGTAACCGCTAACCTGACCCCCCACTTTCGGACCATTATCGATTGAACTATGGAATGGAAGTTCCCACTTAGGTTTAGTATCATAACTGTCTTCTTCTACAAGGAAAAGGTTCGACACTCCGACCAACTTTCAGTTTTGCTCCTGTCGTAATTCTTCCACCAAAAGGCAAAAACTAGGGAACGCATGCAATGAAAGTTTTGGTTGGGACCCAAAACTAGGGAACGCATGCAGTACTGTTTCATTATTGAACAGACAAACCAGTTAGTCCGTTTTTTTGACCTGATATGATTTAAAATATAAATTTTTTAAATAAAATAACATTTTTTTAAAATTTAAATTAATTAATTAGGCATAGACTTCCCATCATTAAAGTTTGGCTAAGCTCAGGTTTAAATCATAAGTCTCAAATCTGATCAAACTTTTGGTTAAATGCAGACCTTAACATAAAATTTTAAATCAAACTTAGACTTAAAAAGATCTCAATTTGAATTCAATTCGTTGCTAAGCCTACTTTTATTATAGAAATTGACAATAGTTGGGTTAAGTTCGAGTCGGATCTGACTTTAATTTAATTTAATTATTTTTGCATAGTTGGATGTTTTGAAGTTGAAATTTAATTTTTAAATTTTAATTAATTTAAACTTTATAATTTAGATAAAAATAACAATTGAACCTACAAACTCAATATATATTTTTTTAATAGAGGAATCCGCAGTCGCTATCATTTGGAAGTGTATTGGGTAACCCTCCAAGTTGCCGCAATAGCTTGCAAATTACGCCAACCAAATTCTCCGCATTAAATAACGCTTGTATGACAAGTTCAATTAACAGAATATAAATAGGAGTAATCGAATACATAACCTTTTGGCCTCCTACACTTCCACTCTACCAACTTAACTCGATATCATCTTCAAGCTATCATGAGAGCTTATTTCCCAGCCACCTCCATAATCATACCTTGTAGACCTACATGTCCATCAATGCATAAAGCTTGTTAACCATAGAACCAAAAACACCAATGCCAACCGAGGACTACGAGGAAGAGAATTATTCCGAGGCCAACAGGTTTAGTCCAGGCCAGCTCAGGTTGTCCCTTGTGTCAGGGACTGTACCAGGCACGGATCGTACAAGTCTTGCGTTCTCAGTCACTTAAATTATGGCATTGCAGTAGCTTTTGACTATGTTTTTACTCATTATCTTATGACATTCGAGCCGTCAGGACTTTTGGTCCCTTCATGCTCTATGAAGCCCAAATAACATGTAAGCTAAAAGCTTACCGAATACCGATGTGATCCAAGTGGGCACGTTGTCTCTAAAGCCTTGCCTTGAGTAAAAGTCCAGATCCAAGGAACTGTCAATCAAAACTGGGAAACGAGGCCTAAGAGAATTTGAGAATTAATAATTTAAAATTAAATGATAAATATAATTTAACTAATATTTATAAATTTGATAAGTATTCATTTTTATTTATTATCACTATGGTGAGAAATATTCTTTAATCTAAGAATTTTGAGTTGGAAATATGAATTCAGTTTAAATTTTGATTAAATTCGAATTTATTTGAGTCATTAAACAATATGTTTCTTAAATTTTAAGATCAAAATAACATTAGAAAAAGATCTCTTGATTTTTTTTAAATATTTTAGCTGACTCAAATTTACGGGTTCAGATCTTCTATACCATTGAATTTGTTCCAACCATGTTTTCGCTCCAAACGAAGTTGTTTTATATGTAAACAAACCTAAACAACATCCTTTTGGGACAGAAATAGGGTTGAAACATGATAAGTAGTACAAAAGATTTGATGCCTAAATTTGTCTAAGAAGATTATGAAATCAAGACTTTGTGCAGGTCCAAGAAGAAGAAGAATAACAACATTATTTAGTATAAATCTCGCTAAGACGTGAGATCCGAGAAAGTTCTATAATACATAGCCTTATCTCTAATTAATAGGAAGATTGTTTATAAAATAACACGATTGTGATTGAAACAGAAAGATTAGCTAATCATTGTTTATTATGTTAAAAAACATGAAACGTGGCAGAACAAATTGGAATCTTTTGCATTTCTTTAAAGACCGACATTTTTGTGAAATGGGAGTAAGAAGAAACATTTAATCTAAAATTTATCTTGTACGACAAGCAGGATCTTGTGGTCATGTCTATCATAAAATACTCCATCAGATTAATTTTCTTCTTTTAATAATCCACTCTTTTGTCGGATGAATTCACATTATGTTTCTTTTGTTTATTGCATGATTTAGTATTATTTTAATTTTTATATGGATATTATATATATATATATATATCTGATTATTAGTTAAGAGTAAGACTGTATATTACTAGATTTACTTAAACTTCTTGTATTAGCGTGATTTTTACTTGGTTTTTGTTGTTATTTATACGGTTTAGCAGTAAAAATGAAAAAAAGGTAAAAGATGTGAGACTTTGCTTTAAATTGAACCTTTATCAAAATACTTTACATTACTTAAATTATTTAAATCTATTTTATAAAAATTGAAAATTGTATTAGAAAACCATCTATTAAGTTTTTGTTTAGTTTAATCAAGTGATAGATTAGATTATAATATAATTAAGGACCTAATTAATGCGTAATAAAACGTTTTTTATCTATGATAAGATGTTTTTAAATTATTTTAAATAAAATTTAAAAGTCATTAAACGATAATAAAATTTAAAAATAAACTAATTATGCTAAAATATAACGTTTTAATTTTAAAATTAATTAATACTTGTATAAATCTATCTTATATAAGGAAAATATATAACATTCGTTAACCTCAATTTTACGAATAATCAAATATAAATTATCGATTTTAAACTCGCAATAATATAAACGCACTCAGATAATCAAATATGACTAAAATTTTCCTTTTAATTCTTAATTATTTCCTTTCTTCCAAACAAATTTATTTTTCTCCATAAATCTTTAATTTTCAATAAATGGACTTTTAACTCTAGGTCTATGTAATAAAGTTTTAGATTCCACAGCCATGACACTCTCTTATCTATGAATGACATCACTCAGAAGCTTATAAATCATGAAGTCTGCGAAGCAAGCAACAAAAACCCACGTCAAATCTTTTGTTTCAGTCGATCTGTTCCAACTTTATTTTATTAAAATTTATCTATTCATTTATGTGAGGTTTACAAAAATGTGTTGATGAGATTTAATAAAATATAATAAGAACATCATAACCGGAACAGAAGATCGATCCCACAAAAAGCACCACTACTCTAAATTCTCTCTCTCTCTTTCTAGCTTGGAAAATTGCCTATGTATATAATACATACCAATAAGACCTAAATAGAAGAGAATATAGAATATAGGATAGGGACGCTATTACATGATGTTAGGTTATACTTGGCCCCATAAGACATGTGAAAATGAGACAAGTTTTATACCTTTGACGTGCATTGAGCACTATCATGGTTTGTATTGATAATTATGTGCTCTGTGTCCAAACATGCCTACGTATTGATATGAAGACACATTCATATATAAGTATAAGAAATTGGGTTTGACCCTCAACCACTTGCAGAAACAGTGACAAGGTATATTAAATTAAACGAGGAAATAATATGATTTGGTAAAGGTAGGTCCAACTAATGACTAATCAGAAGAAGAATTAACATTCAAATAAAAAAAATCAAGTGAAAAAATACAGTATAATTCAATGTTTTCAAAACCGGAATGAAAAATAAACCGATAAGACAGAAAGTTTAAAGTTTAAAAGGTTCAACTGATACTAGACAGCCATAAAATCAGTTAAAGATTTAATAAAATTTAAAATTTTGAAAAAATTTGTCCTTACTTATCGATAGATTTAAAGTTTAATTAGAAAAGAAGATTGTTAGATAAAAATTTATTGGTCAATTTTGGTTCATAACAATTGATTAGTTTTAAAAAATTGACCAATTAATTAATAAGTTAATCAATTTTAAAAAATAAAAGTTACTAAACTAAATCAAACCGAAAAATTCAAATTCAAAATTGAAAATTTGGACGGTTCAAAGTTTCACTGTTAGACCGATCAAACCGATTTAATTTTAAAACATTGGTATAATTCAAAGAAGAAAATTAAATGTTTACTCAAAAATTGAACATTAATTGTAACTTTTAAGATAATTTGTGATAATTAAATAAATTAAATGAACTTAATAATAAGGAACTAGAAGAAGTAATTAATTTAAGATAAATACATAATATTAATTATTTTTTATTGGAATTTCTAAATTTAAAATTGATCTTTTATATGGGTACTTGTTGTCTTGTACTTAATTTTAATCTTATATTAGGCGTAAAGTGACTATGCTAAAGACACTTGTTAATCATGCTGTTATTGTCAAGAGACTCCAATCAAGATTCATTTAGAGCAAGTAATTATAGTATTGAAGTGTTTATTAATTATAGTTGACTGAGGAATATCAACAAGAGTTCAAGCACTTAAAGAAACATAACATTTTTCTCGTTCTTTTGGGTAAGAGAATAAACTCTATCACTAGCAAAGAATGAAACGACAATGCCTAGAATACCCCACTTGGATTAAAAACTATGGTTTTAAAGAATCTAAGACATATTAAAAAAGAAACAAAAGTAAATCACCTTATGGAATGGACCTCTTTGTAAAGTACTTTTTGTAGACCAAACAAGCCGCCAAGTTTCATATTTTAAGACAAATATTTTATAGAATAATTACTTCAAACTAATCGATGTCAACAGGGTCTAGAATTTTTTCATTTTAAAAATTTTATTTGGGGAAATAATGAGTGTTCAAAGAAGGATGTCAAATTTAACCCGATCGTTACTTCAAAAACGAGATAGGAACATCAATTTTAGTCCGACTGTGACTTAAAAAACATCATTTTTTTTTCATTTTGTTAAACAATAAGTCATGGGCCGGTTAGCTCGTGGTCGAATAGGGTTATGAACCGACCTATCCTGGCCTGTCAGGTCACAGGCCAACCCTAGCCGGCGGTCGGGCTTCTGACCCGGCTCATTGATATTCCTATGTTCTGACAATTTTTTAAAAGTGCCTATCATCACAAATTAACAAAGGATGACAAAATTGATTTAGGAGACTCAACTTAATTTAACTTAAATAATTTGAATAAATTCGAGTTATTCTTATTAATACATTCTTCAATTAATTGATTAATTAAGTTAAAATGATATAGAAGTTCTTCCATCTCATTGTCAGTACATCCACCACCCATGATCAGATAGCTTTTCTTGCCTGAATAAGTCTTTTTTATTAATTTCACCTCTTTTTTAACCAAATAAAATTTCATTGCCATCCATTTCTGTTTAAAATTTAAGTATCATATCTCGGTGTATTTTTTATCAATGATCCGTTCTCACGGAACTTATTGTGGTACTTAGGGTCGTTTCTGACATTTTATCCGCTCTCACAGAATTTATTGTGATACTCAGGTTCGTTTATGACATTTTATAGGTTTTGAGTAAAATAAAAAATGATCTCTATTTTATCTTTTTTTTTATAAAGGTTAATAGTAAACTCTCTTAAAAAAAAGGAGATAAAATAAGGTTTTTTTAATGCAATAACCACCGGTCGAACCAGTTATAATTATGCAATAATTATATTTAATTATATATAATATTAATAATATTAAAAATACCAAAAAATAAAAAATAAAAAATTTATTGAACCAGTAGTCGGACCGGTGTCCAATTCGGCCGGTTCTCACTGGTTCAATCGAGAAATGATTTTTAAGAGTAAACCGGACCGGATAGCCGACCGATCACCGGTCAAACCAGCCGGTCCGGTCCAGTTTTTAAAAGAGAGGTTGTATCAGTTACCCAAAGTTTAACCTAGTGATATTTATAAGCACTATCTATTTTCTATGTATATGCTATCTCTATTCTTTTTTTATAAGTCTTTCAATATTTATGTGATAAAGAAAATGAAAGTTTCTTGTAGATTTTTCTTGAACGGTACAAGACGGAGGACAAATAAAATTTGGATCAGATCGGACCGGTGTCATCTGTACCAATTAGTGATTAGTCCTCCTTACAAGAGGCAAGCACCTAAAATTTGCATGGACATGAAGGAAGCACCAGTCTTCTGTCTACGTACCCACTTCCAAGAAGTCATTTTCAGATCATTTTAATAAGTTTAGCATGGGTATGTTCGGTGTTCCTGCTTGGAATTTTAATTATCTAGATGGAAATAAATACTTTCAACTGCCAAATAAATAATAGGTAAAACCCAACAAATATACTCGAAAACTATATATTAATTAAAATAAAATAAAATATGTACGTAAGTAGCAGGTAATGAATGATGCTTCTTCGAAACTTCAAATCTTTGCATGCATGCATATGAACGACAGGATGTTCATGTGAACATCTATTTACATGCATAAATATGATGATGATGATGTATGTTGTTTAGAATATTCCTTTTGGTCTTCGTCTATGGCCTAAAATCAACTCTCGTGGCTGTCAATGTTTGTATTTATGATGCGAACTCTTCATAAGCTTCAATGGTCCTAAGTTTACAAAATCAAATATTAAAGTTTCGTCGGACCTTCAATGGTCTAGTTAGGGAAAGATAGAAAGATAGAAAGAGAAAGGCATTTTCACCTATAGGGTTGGCAATGAGTTACGTCGAGTTCAGATGATAAGAACTTTCTTCAACTCGGAATTTTCGGAACCAAATTTTAAATAAAGGGTAAAAGAAATAAACATATTTTATAATTTAAGAAATTTTAGAAAAACTCTATTCTAATTAAAAAGTAACAACCGAAACATATGCAGTAAAAACGTTAGACGTAGACTAATTAAATGTTATTTACAAAGAATTTAACAAAGTTGCTAATACACTTGACTAAACTGATTAAGCCTCTGTTTGGTTGGACTTATATCAGTAAAGCTTTTATTAATAGAGTTTTTTTTTCTTCTGTAGATCTTGTTTAAGAAGAACTTTTCTAAAAAGCCAGTTGATTATTTGACTGTCATTTAAGCAAGATATTTTTTGAAAGAGCTTCATACAGGAGACTGTTTGACAACATAAAAATAAAAGACACTTTTAATTTTAATTATATTTTATTTTGTAATAAAAATTATTTATGCATATAACTATTATTTAAAGTATATTAAACAACATGCAAAGCACAATATATTAATTATTATATACTTTTAAACTATACGAAATATAAATGAAAATATATCTAACTAAATCTTTTATATAGATTATAACATAAGTAAACTAATATCGAAAATAAATATTAAAACATATAAAAAGTCAAATAATATTATATAAATCCCAAAATAAATATCCAAGTTGAGTAAATAGTTAAATATATAATAAATGGGAAGATGAGTTTGTGAATATTGTGGGAATTATTTGTAAAATATAAGGAAAAAAGGGACTAAAAATAGGCTCATTAATTGATATAAAAAATCTTCCTAAAAAAGCACTTTTTTAAGAAGCTCTAAATTTGAGCTTCTTAAAAAGCTGTATTTTGGCTACCAAAAAAGCATATCTATTAAAGAAGTGCTTTTTTATTTTACAACCAAACACCAATTTTTCTTTAAAAAGGCTTTTGTGATAAAGAAAAGTATTTATTAACCTCCCAAAAGCCCATCCAAACAGGCACTTAAATGATCAAGCATGGATAATTAAGATCTACAATTCAATCATAATCAAAGTATGCATGGAGCTATAAAGAGGGAGAATGATGAGAGTTGGATATCATAAAATAGATTACCTCTAATATAGAGCAAGATATGAAGTACTACAATATAATGAGTAGTATGAGAAATTATCATAAACTGACTCATAATATGCTACATCAAAACAACTAACTAAGATTAAAACCCGAAAGGTAAGGTTTAGGCCACCTATGGCTTAATCCTAGCCTGATTAACCAAGATTAGTAGCTACCCAAACCCAACCTTGATCAAGCCTTTAGCTTGAGATCCAAAGCCTGACCAAGATGGGTCAAGCCTAAAAGTTAAAAGAAATTAATTTTAAAATTTTTAATAAAAATTTAAATATCTTTATTAATCACAAAATGCAAGAAAAATAAAAAATATAATCTAAATTTCCAAATACAAGAGACAAACTAGAGACTGGAGTAAAATTCGAGCTTATCTAAACTAGCAGATGTAATAGAATGAAGTTTTGCTTGTTAATCTGTATAAAACCACAAGTAAAAATTTATATTTTCATTTAGAAAAAACCAAATAGTTATATAAAAATAGTAAATAAAAAAAGTAAACATAAAAAATAGACTCAATCTATGAGATGAATGGGCTTTAATTTTTTTTATCGACATTTTTATGGTGATTAGGATGAAGGTAGTATTAATATCATTAGACAATTCTAATATGATTTGTTTAATAATTAGCAATTAAGAATGGACAAATATAAGGGTCGCAGTATATTTATTTATTGATACATCATCTTCATCAAGCACAATTAAAAGTTTGAATTCTCTTTTTAAGGAATTCATTAAATAAAAAAAGGCAAGGACATCTTACAATGGGATAGGGTTAGACAAATATTTGAAGGCAAATATTATGACTGTAGCTGATTATGAGCAATTTGATATATTATTATGGTATAAGTCACATAAAGGTGATTATCTAATTATGTAGCAATTTCACAAGACCTCGTATCAATTCTAGTACCTGCTATTACTTCAAAGTTTGCTTTTAGTACTGGTAGTCGGATAATGAGCCCATTATAGTTGACTTCATCCTAAGACTATGAAAGTCCGTATATATGCCTGAAGCTAGTTAAGTACTAAAAATGTTCAAAGGGAAACTCTATACTTTATGATATTTTATTTTTTAAAACTTAACATAAATTGCTTTAGCTAACTCCCATTTTTCTTTTATTGATGAGCAAGTATATTGAGAATCTCTTTGTCTCAACCTAATGAACACCCCAGTATACTTGGTTTTCAACTTGAATATTGAATTTCATTTGGTTAGACAATCCAAAACCATCTTCTTTGTGCATGAAATGTATGGTTTTCATGTAACATCTTCAAATTTTACTCCTTTTTGTTATCAAACTCCAATATACTACACTATTTTGAATTGCCTTTACCTCTTCCTTTATTACCTCCAATCCATCTTTCATTATAAAATTCACGATATAAATGAAATGACACATGGAATAACCTCCTAGCTATTAGTAAGCTCCAAAGTTGCAACTTATTCTTCACTTTTTTGATCATAGCATTATTTGTGTTATAGTTATCCAAAGTCATGGTTGAGAGTTTGGTGTTGATTTTTAATCTATTAAGCACTCAACCAATATAGTTATCAACTTTTCACTTGTATGAAATGTCCACACATAAATAAACTTATCATTTAAAAATTTGAACAAATATCAATTATGACATAATCAATGATCAAATGATAAAAAAGTAAATAATATTTTTTTTCATAAGTCAACTACATGAATTCCAATTGTTTTCAATATAATATGATGTCACTATCATTTAACTCTTCTTTTGTTTATCGACCATCCACATATCTAATATGATAGCAATTAGTCCATAAGTACTTAAAATATCTTCAATATGCAAATTTTTTAATCTTCGGAAATCTTAAAGATGTTTTTCTTCACGATATTTTGAGTTAGGATCTTGAAGATCAGTTGTAGTGAAGTGACAAACATCTTGAAATTTTAACTATTAATAATAACGAATGGTTGTTCATCACCAATGATCATCTTGGCAAAAGCTTTAATTTATTACAGTTATAAGCCATAGCAACCATTTAACCCTTCACTTTCATTAGGTTAGGGGTATAAAATATTTGAACCCCTAATATCATCTTCTTTCTATTGCAAGAGTTTCATATGTCTTTTCAAATGAGAGGTTCCACCTTTAAAACCACGAACCAACATCTTATGACAATACTTGCATCTGGACTTTTTAACTTCATCACTTGATTTACTTTTGATGAAATGATTCCAAACATTTCTTTTTAAACTCAAATAATTTATTCCTTTATCCTGAAATTTTTTCACTTAGGGTGTGCTTGTTTTATTTGAACCCTTAATATCATCTTCTTTCTATTGCAAGAGTTTCATGTGTCTTTTCAAATGAGAGGTTCCACCTTTAAAACCCCGAACTAACTTCTTATGACAATACTTGCGTTTGGCCTTTTTAACTTCATCACTTGATTTACTTTTGATAAAATGATTCCAAACATTTCTTCTTAAACTCAAATAATTTATTCCTTTATCCTAAAAATTTTTCACCTAAGGTGTGCTTGTTTGGTGGGTATGAGGAGAGAGGAATTGGTATGGAATGAAAAATAAAGTTTGGTAAGAGGTTATGATTTGATGACTTATACTTTCATTCATAATTTTTGGACATTACTCCATTTCTCTCCATTATAAGAGGAATGAGAGTCATTCCTCCAATATCCTTTATTCTTCAATATAGTAGCTTTGCCACTATTATTTATTCCTACCCTATGACCCAAAGCAATGCTTGATTTTTTTGGTTCAGTAAGATTTGATATTCTTTAACTAATAATATTATTAATTTATTAATTACAATATAATTAATTAAAATATAATTCGATCATTCATTAAAATATTTTTAATTAATTAATTACAATATAATTAATTAAAATATTAAAATTAATTAATTAATTGCATTATAATTAATTAAAATATAATTCATTCATTAATTAAAATATTGTAATTAATTAATTACACTATTTTAATTAATTAATATATTGTAATTAATTAATTACAATATAATTAATTTTTATTTCTCAATATTTTTTACAAACTAACCATTATCAATGGTAATGGTAATCATTCCTTTCTCTTAACCAACAGTCATAGTTATAATGATAATATCCATTCCCATTTCTCACTATATTCATTCTCATTCTTATTACCATTCTTCTATACGAACCAACCACCCCCTTAGTATATTACCATATATCATATTAGAACTCTTTGTCATATTGCCTTATTGTTAAAGGATTATGCTCATACATTTGAAACAAATATAAATAAGATAATTATACAGTCAATTCATATACATACATATATATATAGCAATAAATACATACATATACATATAATAATAAAAGTTAAGCATATATGTTATATGATATATGACCAATACAAATTAGAAATTCAAATGAAGCTAAATAAGAAAAACAAGAAGGAAAGGAGGGCATAAAGGACTTGATTGTGATTTATTGGAAATTATGAATGCTCTTTTCACAAGAGATGACTTAAAGCATTATTTAAGGAAATGTCATCAACTGATTAATTGCATCCATTAAAATGTTCTTTTCTTTCTCTTGTATTTGTTTATTATTATACAAACGCTATCATTTCATCTACATTATAGGAGAAAAATTCTAAAACCTTCTAGTTAGTTGGTGATATAATATGTGAGCATTAATATTATAAAGGATTTAAACAAGAAATGATATTAAAAGAGAATATACAAGATAAGCAATTTCCTAACTATTATCTCCTTTTTATATATAAGAATCCACACATCAAGCAAGATCAATGATGGTAAGACAAAAGTAGTTTAAATATAATGCTACTATTATTTTCTTTCATTACCCTTACACAACACTAGATATATAACAACAAAATCAACATTTAATTAATCCATAATTATACTGCTAATATGACAAATATGTGCACTAGATGTGGGTTCAATAATCTTAAATATGAAAACATTTAGGCATTTAAGCAAATCTGTTATCACAAAATACCTTATGAACATTAAATTTAAGAAAAATAACACTCACAATAATCTAATATATCGTTTAAAAATATATAAAGTGGACAAAAACATTCTAAACTCATTCCCTTCTCATCATAAATGATATAAACTTCTTTGACTTCCCTTTCTATTATAAAGACATTCAGAAAACTTTGGGGAATTACTCAAATTAATTAAGATGCTAACTCTTTAGCTAAGAATAATGGAATGCATTTAATAGAGCCTAATGAAATCCTAGACTTTTAGATAAAACAGAACAAATTTATTCAACATTCAACAGCAAATAAGGAAATAGTGTAACACCTACATATAAGGCAAAACACAAATCCCAAACAAACATGCTCATGCAAAATATCACCCTTAAACCCAGCCATCATGTTTTAGGATCTACAAAGTAATTAATATTCAAATCACCGCATTTTATGTCTTCTTCATTGATCTCTTAAAAATTCTAGAAATATATTAATAAAATGGTTTAAAACTAAGATGAAAAGAACATTACCTAATTGAGACAAAGGCACAACAACGGTGAAGGCATGAGCCTAGAGGTGTGGCGTGAGAGTAAGGGAGGGGCACAATGAAGACCTAAGAGTTAGAGACCAAAGGCACAATATAAGAGTAAGATATACGCAGAAAAAGAGGATGTACCAGTTGCTCCTTGGTGACTATAAGGTCACAAGTTCAAGTCATGACAATAGCCTCTTTGTAAAAATACAAAAGAAATGTTGCATATATTATGACCCTCCTCAGACCCTTGCAAAGCAAAGAGCCTTATGCATTGGGTATGTTAACTTAATTATATATGCAAAAAAAGAGAGAGATGAAAGTGTGATTAGTGAAAGGTTTTAATGAAAAAAGAAATACTAGGATTGAAGGATGTATGAGGAGACTAGGAAACTTGTTTATTATTTTTGGAAATGACATTGCTTTGTTTATTACCAAAATGATGTTATTTCAATAATATAATAGGTAGCATTTGGGGTTTAGGCTAGTTCAGACTTCGAATCTTGAGCTTGATTCTAGCTTGTAGATTAAAAATTATAAAAAGCTCAGGTACTATCTAAAGCTCAATCAAGTTAAGTTGAGGTAGTTAACTTTAGGCCAGGTCAGGATGGATTTGGGTTGAATTTCCATCTATGAGTAAATTTAAGGTATAATAAACTTCCTACTAGTTTTTGATACAAGTTTAGGTCTTTAAAGGTTTTCCATCTATTAGCGTGAGATGAAAATCACTCTCAATAAGGATGGAAGCAATTTTGTTGTCAATTATACTTCTGTAAGATAAAATATTAACAACATACTTTGTTTAAGAGAGGTAGTATTATGAATTATCATAAAGGACTTCTAATATAAGAAATGGGCTAGATGTCACAAAACTTTCTTCTTAAATTTATGGTCAAAGGAGACTTGTATCATATAGTTCTAATTATGAAAGGGTTTTAGTGGCTCTGCAAGTAGTGACAGGATCTTTAGGTGGGATAAATGATCTCCATTCTTCATGTTCTACAACTGAGAGATATTCAGATAAAATTGGTGAGTCAATAAAATCATATAAAAAAATCAGTTAAAAGATTACCAAAGAAAGGAGTGGAGAGCAAGACCTGAAAAGAAGATAATGATGAGTACATTTTATGCTTCTAAAAGGTGATAAGTCTAAAGATTAAGAGATATCTAAGGACAAGATAATATCATCTATATCTCTTGTGTTCATTGCCATACCCTATAAAACAAAATAAATGAGCTTGAGGTTCTAATTTAGGACACTCATGTGGCAAAAAAAAAAAAACATGTAGAACCAAAAACTTGAAGGATATTGTATTTAGGAATACGACCAAAGATACATTCATAAGGTGATTGATTACTTATAATTCTAGCATAAATATGATTGATGGCATAAATAATAGTAAGAGCTACTTATTCAAAAAAAATTCTTAAAACTAGGGGAAGAAATGAGTATAACCTTACTTGTGTTAAAAATGTATTTACGTTTCCTCTGAATTCTCCCATTTTGTTAGGATCTACTTAGATTAAAGTGATGAAGCACTATACCATATTAGGAAAGGAGAGAAAGGATGGAATTATCTTTATATTCTATAGCAATATCATTTCTAAAGACTTTGATTATTTAAGAAATTGAGATTTGATCATTTGAGCAAACTAAACATATATGTCCTGCAAGTAAAATTTTTTATGTGTCAAGTAAATCTAGATATATCTAGAAAAATATTAACAACGATAATAAAATATCTTGAACCTCCTATAGTAATAATATGAGAAGGGTCCCAAATATCATAATAGATTAAATAAAATGCTATAAATGGCTTATAATTGCTATTATTAAAAGGTAAGATATGATGTTTGGCTAACTAACAAGATGAATACCCAACAACTTGTTTAAGAGACCCTAACAAAATAATTGGAAATTAAAAAATTCAAATGTTGGAAAGAAATATGACCAAGAAAAGAGTGCCTAGTTTTAAATGTAATAATGGCACTACAATTAGATTGAATTGAAGGTAAATAAAGTGATGTAAGTTAAACAATCGTCCCTTTTTATGTCTTGTCCTAAGGATTTACTCATCTTTAAATATTACACACGAAAACCATAACTTTAAAAAAATGAATATCAAAACCAAAATCACATAATTAACCATTATAGATTTAATGAAGTGATAAATTTATAACTAAGAAGGTATTTGTAATATAAGGTTAGATGTAGGCACAATACTAATTAACATGGTAAACATACATAAGAAAATTATCAATAAATGTGTATAGTGGGTACATGGAAAGTTGATTGTTTATTTTGAACAATGAAGGTATATAACCTATATAATTGCAATATGCATAATCAATATACTAAGAAGAAATAATACTTGGTATGACAGATAAGGTTACTGTTTAGAACTCCCAGATTGAGAAGAAAGAAGTACTTATTTGGGGCTATCGAGGTCAATTTGATCAAGAAGCACAACAAGGTTAGAATTAGAAGAGTTAATGGGCTCCTTAGTATCCATAATAATAATATAAGAAGACTCTTGTTGTGTTGACCATAAATTTTTAAGATCCTTTTTGGTTGCTTGATCGGACATTTAGATATATGATGCTTGAGTCCTTTGCAATAATTATAATTGCCTTTCCTCGGAGTGAGAAAATGTACGTCCTACAGTAACCTCTTTGACAATTTCAAAATAACCATAGCGTCATTTGATGGTTGTCTCACATGTTGTGAAGAATACTGTGTTATTTTATGATTATTGTGTCATTGTATTAGAGTTAGTTAATTAGCTTGTTAGTGATTACAGTTAGTTAATTAGCTTATACCGTTGATGTATATAAAGCCATTTGTATACTATATCAGTTTTTAATAATGTGAGATATTTTCTCTCTCCACACATCTCTCTTACTTTACTTTCTATCTCACATCTCTCTCACGCTTCTTAAGACGTGTTGATGAACTATGTGAGAACACAACTAATCTCACATGTACCATAACGCTGCAGCTTGGACCATGTAAAAGCTTGGATATTTCTTAATCCCACATTACATAGTTAAAAAGTCAACGTACTCACTGCTCAGTACACAAGGTTTCTCGCTTTACAAGAATTTAGAGAGGGTTATCAATATATGCAACCTTATCTTTATAATTTTACAAAGAGATTGTTTTCATAATTTGAATTTGTGACCTTCTGATTATAAAGGAGCAACTTTTATCAGTTACTTTAAGGCTCTCTGTCTCATAATACATAGTTAGTCCCATTAAATGAACTAATGATAGGCAATGTCAAGTTTATCTATAATAGTGTAAATATCTAAATGAGTGCAAAACATATCCAAATTTTGTAAAGATAGAACCAGAAAAGAACAAGCACACTTGATATCCCTTGGAACTAGTCGAAACTAAACCTGAATTGACTTTCTTAAGCAACTGGACCGGTTTGATTGAATCAGAAACATGCCCAGCTATTACTAACGAAATTATTTATAATTAATTATCCAAATGTTATATACAATATTAATATTTGCAATCAATCTTGTTTTATCATGCAACATTATATTTTTATTACTAAGTCTTTCCGCAAACTTGAATGCCAATCAAAAGTACACCCAAATCAATTTTACTTTTACTTTTCCACAGACTTTATACCAGAAATTACGCATCATTTTCTCACGCTTAACTTTGCCAACGTCTGATAAAGTGCCCAAAGAGCAAATAAAACCAGGCCAAACACCTTGATTCCTGATATGGACATTTGTCAAGATAAGAACTGCACCATTTATGGTCCTTGATCATTACTAAAACTAGTTTGATTACTTCAAAGTCTGGGACTAATCATGTATTTTAATGGAGTTACTGGATTGCATATGGAAGCCGCATTTTCTTGAGACCAACCCCAACTTGGTACTTTTAACATGTTTTGGGATTTCTACTCACTTTTTGAGTTGGAAGCGAACTCAAAAGCAGCTTTGGTCTTCACTTAAGAATATCATAGTCAGCTTTTTACTAGATTATTTTCTAATGAGAAGATTTAATTGGGTTCATATGGGAGGGGACCATTGCAGGTTTCTTTGCTCTAAAGGGACCAATTTATGGAGAGCATCATGACTCACTGCTCTGCTTAGTATCCTCTGCGACCCTAACTATTATATATAAGCATATTTGCAATATACTAATATGAGCTTTGCACTTCGAATGAATTGTTGTTCGTACAATTCAACTCATGCCCATTTGCTTCTTATTTGAAAAGATCAGTGGTCCATCAACTCTTTTTGCATTCGATTTGACTTTGAGTTTAATTAAAGTTTTAAATTAAAAATTTCCTTCATAAAAGAATTGTTACTATATAGTATATCCGTAACCTTATTTCCTATGATTTTTAAATTTACATTAGTCTACCACACTTAAAAAGGAGACGGGATTCTTTGTCCATTTTATCCTGTCCTTATCTTGTCCCATGAATCTCAGTCATCTATTTATGCGGGACCTACGCGAGACTCACATAAATGAATGGCTGAGATTCATAAGACAGGGTAGGGATAGGGTAAAATGGACAGAAGATCCCAGCTCCTTAAAAAGATAGTATAGAATCTGAAAAAAATAGAAGAGACATTTATATCTCTTAATTGGGTGTCTAGATTTTTATGATTAAAAAAATAAATTTATGTTTTAATTCATCCAGTTCTATGAATCTCAGTCATCTATTTATGTGGGACCTACGCAAGACTCACATAAATGAATGGCTGAGATTCATAAGACAGGGTAGGGATATGGTAAAATGGACAGAAGATCCCGGCTCCTTAAAAAGATAGTATAGAATCTGAAAAAATAGAAGAGACATTTATATCTCTTAATTGAGTGTCTAGACTTTTATGATTAAAAAAATAAAAATTTATGTTTTAATTCAATTCAAACTTGTAAGTAGTGTAATTTATAAACTTGGGATACTTTATTATGTTTTAATTCAATGCTTATGATGTAGGCCAGCTATTGGACTGTCTTGAATAATTTATAAACTTGGGATACTTTATTATATGATCTTCAATTCTCCATTTCAGCCTCCACTCTTATAATCTTAATCTACCATGCATGGTGGCACTCCACTTCACTATAGCATCTTCCTTTTGTTTATTGGTTCTCTAACCTTCACCAGAATACCAGTTCCATCTTAATCTTGAAATGGACGCACAGAAGAGCGGCCACTCATTTGGGAGCACTTGTAAGAGAGTCCAAGAAGAGGCAACATGCACGAGCAATTTTTGTTTCTTTTGCACCATGAACGAGCCAGACCCATCTCTCAGAAGAGCCAAAATCACTCAATATTTGAGAGAAATGCCTTCCACCGATGACCAAGAACATGTCTTGGTGTTAAGCGGCCTCTGGAACATTGCCATGACTCACCCTGATGACCCTGAATTCCCATCCCTTGGTATCTTTGAATGCATGGGAAAACTGATTGATAGAGGCATCAAGGACAAAGAATGGTTAATTAGAAGCCAAAACATCTACATCCCGTATTATGCAGCTCATATCATAGGTTCATATACCATGAACAATTCCCAGTTTGCAGAAAAAGCCGCTGGATCAGGTGTCATATTACCTTTATTAGAACTTCTCAGGGGAAAAATCAGCTGGGTTGAGCAACGAGTTGCTGTTCGAGCACTAGGTCACCTGGCTAGCCATGAAAATCCCTTTGAAGCTCTTGTAGAGCATGAAGTGCAGATTGTAGAGTCAGCCATGGAAACAGCTAGGAACTGTCTCAAAATCGTCTACAGAAGTTTTATCGCTGTAGAAGATAGTAACCGATTGAACTACCATTGTGACCTTCTTACAAGAGGGCGAGGAGGGTTGGAGAAAGAGAACAGAAAGGCTGAGGAATGGGCTGGGCAGTTGCAAAGCTGGTCATTGTATCTCTTGAACTGCTTTGCTTGCAAGCACAGAACTACGAATCTTATCTGCAGCAAACGCTTCTTGAAGGATTTGTGTGGCATGTGGGATGTCTTAGCTAATTGCACATCACCTGGTGGACTGGGGTTGATAAGAACTTTGTGCAACTCCAAAAATGGAAGAGAAAGAATAGCAAATTTGAAGGAAGTAGTAGAGAGTCTAGGAAACATCTCAAGATCTTCCAGTGAATGGAACTATATGGCTATTGAGTCTCTCATCTTACTTCTCAAGGACATGGACACACGATACAAGATCATGGACATCGCACCTTTATTCCTGGTGGATTTGGTTGAGCTAAGAAACCTTGGTAAAAGAAGAGCTATTGGAGAAGCTATCGGTCAGACATTGTTACAAGATTACCATAAGATCAAATATGGTGACCTGAAGTTGAAGAGCCAAAATGCAGAGAGAGCATTGAAGGAGACATGGGAATTGAAGGTGGAAAGAAGAAAGAGAGAAAAGCTAATGTCTGAGCAAGAACTGAATGAGAAAAAACTACTTGTGGGTAAGTTGAAAAAAGAAGGGAACAACTTCTTTTGGTCCAGTGACATTGAGAAAGCTATAGTAAATTACACTAAAGCTCTGGAATGTTGCCCACTAAAGAGGAGAAAAGAGAGAATAGTTCTGTATAGCAATAGAGCTCAGTGTTATTTGCTGCTTAATGACCCAGAAACTGTCATTAGTGACACGACTAGAGCTTTGAGCCTGTCCACTTGGGTGAGTCCTCACATCAAGAGCCTATGGAGAAGATCACAGGCTTACGACATGAAAGGGTTAGCTAAGGAGAGTTTAATGGACTGCTTAATGTTCGCCAGTGGCCGTAGGAAATCAAAGCAGACCAGAAAACATGTCAAGATCCCGTATTATGCAGCACGAATGATTAGCAAACAGTTGAATGCCACGTGGATTTTTGCAGCCGCCGCTATGTCAAGGAACAAAGCGGAGGGGAAAGTTGTAAGCTCCGACAAACCAGAGACTTGTGAGAACATGGTCAAGATGTCGAAGATTCATAAGAAGAAGGGTGAGCAACATTCTTGAATTTCTTCCAACATTCTTTTTATAAATTAAACAATCATAATGCTTGTGATACCGATGATTATTCTAACGTTAATATTCGAACATGAAAGTTGCACCTTTCTTTTATTGTCAAGAAGGCATATAATACTAGTTTTCGTCCATGTGCCAGGTATGTCCACTATTCAGGAGATGTCTTTTCCTGGAAGGCAATGGCAGAGAGACAAGCAGAGTTGGGGAAAACGGAGTCTTACTACCGAGTGTCATAATGGAATAGGAGGGGCTCATCATGCTAGAGAAAGAAGTGCTAGAAGATCAATAAAACTCGGCCAGAATTTTGCAGAAGGGAGGATACGAATAGCCTAGGATGAAAGATTTAATGAGATCTTCAATTTTGCTGCGAAGGAAACTATGAACTCATTATGCTACCCCAGAAAATGACTTGGAAACTTGTGAAGCATGCAACATGTAGTTATTGATGTTTCTGTTATGAAGCTCATGTGCATTGATCAAAGCCCTGAAATAATACTCCAATGGCCAATGGGTTAAGTGTCATCATATATGTTATGCTCCTAATTTGCCTTCGCCACCTATCCATAATAAGCTTTACTTTTTGACCCCTCGAGGCCAAGGCACCAATCAGCTATGGCATATTAAAAAGGCAAATTTTAGGTCACAAAGTTCCCCATTTCAGGATAATTAGGAGGAACAAGTCACTTTTTTTCTTAGATTAGGGTATCCATCGGCAAATCTCTTCGCTGGCTTGTAGGCACTTCACAGAATGAGACAGCTGATCAAGGAATAAGTCACTTTTTGAGTGTCATAGTCCGTTGAATATATTTTGTTGATGTTCTTTTTTTCTTCCCCCCTTTCTAATTGATTGTGAATAAATCACCAGGCTAATTAATTAACTTGAATTAAGTAATCATTAGGCATCAATTCCTCATTTCTAACAATTGATAGAAATTCTTATACAAATTCAAACAGACTTAACATATAGAGGTTCTTAGACAAAACTTTGTAATTTAGATCTTTGATGAATTGGCTCGTGTAGAAGAGATATGATTACGACCTTTCAGCTAACAAGGACAATAATGTCTCCAAGCAAATCTTAACAAAGATCTTTCTATTACCTAATCCCAACTTTAAATATATCATATCATACCTAACTCACTAATTGTACTTTTAGACATCTTTATAACCCTATTCTTTGTCCAAATCCCCCCATACTCTAGTAAAGTAATTTCTTATATATATGCAAATTATTGTTGGCTCTAGAAGGTTAGGAATACTAAAAGACTTCCCCTATAAAAAAAAAGGAATACTAAAAGACTATAATATAACAGAGGTCCACTCTTAACACACACGTCTAGGGCTAGAAAACGCCAAGTTTTCCCAAACTTTTATCTACTAATTAAAGAGAATTACAGTATCGCAATTATATCCACCTAATTCAATTGCACAATAACAATAATAATAATTTAGTGAAAGTTTTATTAACATTCCAAATTTGAAGAGTTCTAATAATATATCGTAATTAAGAGGTTATTTTTAATAGAAGCCTAGTAAAAATCAATATATATATACACACATATTAATAAAATATATAAAAGATAATAATAAGATTAAGAATAGGAAAATATAAAAAGATAAAATCATATAAATAAAAATATAAAATAAATAATAGTATAAACAATATAATAAATATAGAACATAGTAAAAAATAATACAACCGTGAAGAATGAAAACAGTTCTGAAATCCAGACACAAGCAAGCATCCGTTTCCTGGTTGATATACGGTTTATATCAACGTTCCTATTGGCATTACAGAAGAACCAGTGAGGCAACTTTATAAGGATTAAATAATAATATCCAATATTTGCATTAGTGATCGTTAATAAAAAATAATATCATTTTTCACAAGTTAAAAGATGATCTTTCTTACACAATTCCTTTTCTAAAATCTTTTTTGTTATCTTTATTATTTATTTTGAAATACATTTTTATATTATTAATTATTAAAACTACTTCAATTGCTTTAGTTGCTTTAATTGTTTTGGCAATTGAAGTAATTAGGCCATCTCCAAAGAAGGTTGCAATGAATTCACTCCAAAAAGACTCCAAAATTTAACACCAAAAATGTGTAATGAATAGTATGATTTCTTCAAAATGTCCCAAGCTACCTTATCATCCTGAGCCAATTTCCGTCGATGCTTCTTCTCCCACAGTTGGGTAAGGGGGAAGTAAACTACCCTAGAGTATTTCAAATCCTCCACCTAGCCAAGTAGTTCTCGAGCCAACTTAAAAAAAAAAAGAAGCTTACTCTTTCCCAGCGTAATCTACTAAAAAAGGCCTGGTATTGAATCTCTTTTTAAAGATATTTCTGGGTTGCTTGACGTTAGGTTGCACTAACACGCGGGTCAATTAGGGTGTGGGTTCCTTCGGGCCATGACCAAAACTATTTGTTATATAAGGCAAGGTGTGGAAGCAGGGGTTTTCACTTCGACACATCTTTGCTCATGATCGCTTAGAGCCCCGAATCGAAATTCATGCATTCATTGAGTCAGGTCTGGGGCCTATTATGATGTCTTATCTTGGTCTTGCTGAATCAAACTTATTTATCGAATTTGAAACAGAGTTAGAATCAATGGTTCGATCCTCTTGTTTTTCTTTCTCGAACCAAGCATCAAGCCTCTCTTGTTCGAAAGAATCGAAACACATCGAAATGGTACCAGCTGCTAACAAAGCAAGAAGTTCACTTTTCCTTCTTTCCCGTTTTCCTGCCGGAAGATGGAATAGAACCTTTTTAGTCCCTTTGTTCTCTGAGAGGCCGCATTTCAAATAGAAAGGGGGCTAAACAATTATTTGGTTATGCCATTTTGGCACTTGAGATTATAGTTTTTATTGGACCCCGAACTTTTTTAAGAGGTTAGACCTATTAAATAAGAAATTGTTAGTGATTCGTTATGAGTAAAGAAAAAGGAGAATTCTTGAATTTGAAATGATATACAAGATTTAAGTAGTGAATGTAGTAAGTTGATGATGAGTGGGTATATGTGTGTATGTTCTGTTATTAATATTCATGATCAATCATGGACTATAATTTGTTTATGGATGATATTGAGTTGAAATGGAAGTTGAGAGGAAGAATAATGATTGAGCATGAAAGTTGAAAATGTAGAAAAATAATAGAGCATGAATAGGTTGACGATGAATTCTTGGTTTTTGATGATTTTTGACTAAGCTTGCATATTTTGGAGTAGTATGAAATGAGTTGATTGAAATGAAGCAGCAAGACTATTAGAAGTGTTGGATTTTGGAAAGTGGAAGTCTGAAAAATTTTGGAGAATGAACAGTGGAGAGTTAGATTTTCGATCTGAAACTTCGGTGATTTTGCTGTACTGATCTAGAGCGATTTTGATAAAATGGCCTTCATGAAAATTTTATTTTATCTTTCTAGCTTTCCAATGGTTTATAGTATGAAATATTTGGACAATGGAGTTGGAAGATATGATCATTAGAAGTTTGGATGCTATTTAGGATGGAACTTTCAGGACAACCATTTTGATTGAAATTTTGACCTTTATAATGGTAAAAATTGTTTTCGAGGTCTTCATGGAAGTTGTAGGTTTAAAAGTCTTCTTCAAAATGGTCTTTGAATGACCTTAATCCGATATTTGTAGCAAAAATATTTTATGTTTAATTCACAATCACAAAATCCCCCTTTTTTCGTAACCACCAATTATTTTCATTTCCTAAACTTTACATGCATTCTCTGTGGGATCGACCTAGACTCACTGCTCTACAGTAGTAGTCTAGTAATTTTAATTTTAATTAGCGTTACGACGCGCGGTCACAAATCTCGAATGGTTCCAAGATAAAAATATATTCCACTATTATAGAATTTTACGTTCAATTCAAGTCTAGTTAATACTAACTAAGTGATAAGATTTGTTGAATCTTTAGAGCAGTCAACATTTTATATATAATTAGGGT
>JAOSBP010000204.1:23835639-23858649 GCA_027563825.1 Erythroxylum mucronatum
CATGAAGGGCAAAATTGGAAGGTTACTTAAGGTTTTAAGTTATAAGGCTTTTAAGGAAGGGCAAATAGGTCATTTTGCATTCATTAAAGGCAAGTAAGAGTGGGCTGTCGTTTAAGTAAAAGAAAGGCGCGAAAATGAGGAAGGAAAGAAGGAAAAGAAAAGAAAGAAGAGAGAAGAGGAAGTGTGTTTCGGATGGGAGAAGAAGAAAGAAAAAAAGAAAAAGGGTTAGGGTTCATTTTCTTGGATTTTAAGAGGGATTTCGAACATGATTCAAGAGAGAAAAAGGTGGAGGATGATGAGAGTGTTCTTTCAAGCTAAGAAATGCCGAAAGTTGTGAAGATTTAAGGTAAGAGAAGATTTTGATCGTTGATTTTTTTTAATGAGATTTTGGTTTAGATAGTTTAAGAATGTTATGGGTTTGGAATTTCTATAGTTAATTTTGGTGATTATGCCCTATATGATGTTCAATTTTGGATGTTTATTAATTAGGGACTTTTGTTATGAATTAGGGATTTAAGTGAGGCATTGGAGAAATTGAGGCTTTGGACAATTTTCAAGCATGGAATTAAGGTGGGTACCATGTTTATAATTTTAATTATAAGCTATGTATGTGTTTTTGAAAAATCAAGAAAGTGAAAGGATTTTGAAATTATTGTTTTCAAATGGTTAAATTCATTGTTTTGAATAATTTGATAAAATTGATGAAATTGAATGATTGTTTGATTGATTCGAAATTGTTGCTAAAATGTTGTATTCTTTATGTGATTGAAATATTGTTATGTGATTTTTTTATTTGAAATTATGAATGACTTTTGTATGAAATATGACATGATATAAAAACTGAAATTTTCAAAATGTGCCTTCGGCTAAATCTGTTTTCAAGTGTGAAATGTGTTATGTGGGTTTGGTTAGGTCCCATAAGAGGGTCAAGTGCACTTGTCTAGGCTTTGCCCGCCTACCCGCTAGTGGTATTGGATCTCCGTAAAGGACTCCTATAAGTTACGACTACACCAGACCGTTATGCGGGAAGGTGTAGTACGTTCTGTTCACGGCTGCACAAGACCGCTATGCTGGAATGTGCAGTACATTCTATTCCTGGACCGACCCAAACCAAAATTTGTGATGTCTTATATGCTTATGTGTGTATTAATGTGCTGCATTCATGTTTTGAAATTGTTCATAAATTGTGAAAAAATTTGAGAATTTTGAGAAATGAGCATTTGAGATTTTCCAACCGTGAAATTTTTGAAATTGAC
This sequence comes from Erythroxylum mucronatum, assembly GCA_027563825.1. Taxonomy (NCBI): domain Eukaryota; kingdom Viridiplantae; phylum Streptophyta; class Magnoliopsida; order Malpighiales; family Erythroxylaceae; genus Erythroxylum; species Erythroxylum mucronatum. The sequence continues at coordinate 23,836,896 of JAOSBP010000204.1, forward strand.
TATGAATGATTTGAAAAGTTGAAAATTTTGAGAAATAAGCATTTTGCCAATTTTCTACTGTGAAATTTCCATGAAATAGCAAAATTTTTGGAAAATTGATTTTTTGCTTATTTTTCTGTTATAAACATGTTATCCACGAACTGTAAAGCTCACCCCACCCTTTTATCCCCATCTCCAGGTATCGAGAAGGAGATCCGATGAAAGCGAGTCAAGAACTCCATTCATTTGTATATATGTTGTAGGGTTAAGTTCCTTTTTATAAGAGTAAGGTTTTAGACTCTTAATAAGGATTTTGGGTTTTATGTATTATTATGTATTTCGGATTTTGAGATTAATGTTGTATCGTGACTTGAAAATGCCACTTTTGTTTGGTGATGTATTTCGTTTAGAGTATGTAAATAATTTATGGATGTGTATATAGATTAGAATAGTGAATTATGGTTTTGGATATGAATTGCATATGATTATGAATGTGATTGAATATGATATGGGTTCCGGACAGGAGGTCCGATGAATTGTGATGTTTGAGCTGAAATATTGAAATTCCTATTGAGCATGAATTGTGTATTTATGGAAATGTGTATTAAGTGTCTTTTGGCAAAAAGAAAAGAATAATAAGATTTTGATTAAATTGATGAGTTTTGATTGATGATGAATTTCCAAATGGGGAAATTGAGTTGCCTTGTTTGAGATTGAATAAAGATGTTATTGAAGTTGCTTTGTATGAGATTGAATAAAAATGAATAAAATGAAAAAAGAAAAAAATTTATACCGATCTGGATTAGTTTAGACTGAGGAGGATCTTATGGTTTCCAACGCGACACGATATTTTTCTACAGTGCACGTTTTTGGATGTTAGAATTTGACTTAAGTTTATTTCGCAATCAAAAGTTTTTTGTAAATCCATTCCCACTTTATGACTTCCGATTCGATTTGTTATTCGTTTTGCTTTGGGCCCTCCAATTTCGCTTTGGGTCTTTGTTTTTCGTTTTTAGTCTTTCCGTTCGCATTCCGTTTATTTTTCGATTTTCGTTTCTGCTTTCCCGGATGTCAAAATTTTGACTTAAGTTTGTTTCGCAATCGAAAGATTGATGACTTCCGATTTGATTTCCATTGCTTTGTTTTTCAATTTTCGTTTTGGTTTTCCGTTTTTTCGGTTGGGATTCGGTTCCAAAATCGGGTCCCAACATTAAAAGCATGCTATAAATGATGTTCATCATTCCAAATAAAGGGAAGAGACATTTGTAGGTGAATGCTATAAGAAGTCCAACTTTCTCGCATTGTACGACCATTTGTTGCAACCTATTAAGGGTGCAATTTTATAGCCTTTGTTAATGCAGAAGTAATAAACCCACCACTCAAAAGAGTTGTGCTAGGAAATTTAAAACAATTAAAAGGAGAGGAGTAAATGAGCCTAACAATTTGAAAAATCAAAACAAATTGACTCGAAAGGGTCATGTACAACAATTGGCAATTTTTGCCATGCACCATAAAACATAAGAATGAAAGCACAACTTAACCTGCTCAACAATCTCCACAATTATAAAACATTCTTGCTTATCAAACCTTATTTTGATTACTACGTATTACTTCATATATCGAATGATATTTATGAAATTCTTTAATTATCAAACTCATAATGTTATTTATTTCATACTTATTAGGTCATCACTGAGGTCTCTTCATAAGTGATTTGTTCTAATACAGTTGAATTTATTATCGTACCAAGTCAACATAACAATACTGTGAGTATATGAGCATTCATCATATTATTAAATGAATGTTGTTAACGACATGTGTATTTGTAGGTTGCTAGCTCTTCATATAGTAGTAAACAAATGTATGGATAAGTTGATCGATATTCATTTAAGTTGTCTTTTGAACCAAGAGGTCTAAGGTTAAAAAAAAACTTTACATCACTTCTCAGCAATTATAAACCTATGCAATAAGGAGGAGAGCACCATTGAATCAACCAATACATGATCAACCTTCTCAGTACAAGTGCAAATGAGGGAAGCAGTTTGGTTGATTCCCAGCTTATACATTAATGTTGTCTATGTGATGTTGGAACTTTGGTTATTAGATCCAATCACTTTTGTATATGGAAGGATAGATCCAATCACTTTTATATATGGATTGGATAGATGTTATGGTGCAATTATTTACTTCTATACTACTCCAACAGTTTATTGTGATATAATCACTTTTGTATATACTTGTTGATGATTTTTACAACTATTAATTAGGCATCTTCATAAATAATACAACAATAATGACAAAGCATAATATATTACAACTTAGTTCAAATAGGGGTTTTTCATTAATCATAATTCAAGTTTTAAACAAAATACTACAATTTAGTTAAACTTGCCTACAACAAACCATATTATTACACTCACCATAAGCACAAAAAATCCTATTATGATAATCACTAAAATAAATTTCAACTCAATTTTCTCTTTGTTAAGAAAATAATGTCTTCTTTTTTTAGCTTTATTTGCTCCTCAATTTCTAAGATTGTATGTGATTCAATTGCGGTTCGTTGAGCCTCCTTCTTCAATATATCTGCTTCTTTCTTTAATTTATAAGTTACTTTAACAACCCTCTCACTAAATTTTTCATTGTACCACTTGAAAGAAAATTAATAATTAATAAGATAAACATTAAACATATATACAAACAATTTTACTTTACTAAAAAATAAACTTATAGGATATTTGTGGCATCTATAAAATCTCCTTCCTGAATTATTATCACTCTATGAAGTTTTTTAGGTGGCTTTTTGTAAAGAAAAACACGTGATTCTTCAAAAATCAACACTAAAACACAATAGATCAAAACCTACAGAGAAGAGACGAAGGAGAAGGAGAAAATGTCTGAAGCTTGAGAAAAGAGAGAATGACTCGAGAAGGTTCTGAAAAGTTGTCTGAAGCCTTCAGCTGAGTTTAAGTCACCTAATCCACACGTGACATAAGAAAGAAAAATGCATAGCATGGAGGGGTTAAACGCAACATCTCATTAAATCCAATAATAAGAGGTCAGACGGATGTAGATAGAAGAATGAAGGCAGAAGTATAAGTGAACCACGTGAACAAAGCATACATATGCCTTGACTCAGTCAAAACTCATCCAAGGTAGTAGTTATATGAAAGCCTATATAAAGCCAAGTCCCAAGCATTCAGATACACAGAAAAATACCAATACAATCAAGTCAATTGAGTTTACATATTTTATGTTTACAAGTGAGGAAATAATTGAGAGTGTGCTAGAGTACATTATAGTGGGTACTAGAGAGTTTGATAGAACTCTTGCAGGTGTTCTATAAACAACCAATCTCTTGTATTTTCTCTCTTGTTTGATCCTAATAACATTCAGTGTGTGTGATTGGCCCTTGGACGTAGATAGCTTTGTGCTATTGAACCAAGTAAACTCTGTGCATTTTTCTTTACTTTCTTGCAATCTTCTATCTCTGCAAAATCAAATCAAAGCAATTTTCATCAGTTCATAAAGTATTATACAGAAATAATACTAAGATTTCTAACACTTTTAAACCACAATAACATACCATATAACCATTATTTGAATTTAATGAAGTATTAGTTGAAGACATCACATCTATAGATTTAGGTAGTCACTACAAAATTATATTAAGGTAAGGGATTAAAATCACTCCTTAGAAAATCAAAGAGCCAAAGTCTAAATAGATGTAAAAGTAGAATATCAACAAGGTCTAATAAAAGAGACCTTTAAGTTCTTCTTTAATAATCTTAGTTCTCTTATAAAAGACCCCTCTTTAATTTGTATTCTTCAATCTATTATTAACGAGAAAATTACTGACCTATAGGTTATTTTCCTAGTTAATCCTTTCAATAACATAAATGTAAAGGTTGAATATAAATATTAGAAAAAAATTGGTAAGTAAATTTAAACCCGTTTGGTGGTACATATATATAAACAATCTTATAAGCAAAACTAGAAGCACCCAAAGACAAGTAAATGAACATATTATCCACTTAAACATAGGTACCATAACATTATTCAAACCTTACATAAAAACGTCATCATCGACAATTTGATGTCAAGAAAAAAGGATATAAATTGTTTAGGTAATAGAGTAGATATAGCTAAGATCATATGCAAGTTAAATTACATGGCTAGTATAAGTCATTTTGCTTGCTTTCATCATTAAAGCGATGTAGAAAGCTTAAACTAGCAAATCGAAAGGCGCACATTTCTCTAACATATCATCCTAATACTCTTGAGTTAACTATCTTCCTCCATCTTCGAAGGCCCATAATTGTTCCAAACTTTCTTCAACAAGCTAGTAGACTGACTATACATAAAAAAATTAGTTGAACTCTGATAGGACCCAATTATTATATAACTAATTCAGCATGCTCATGCAACAGAATAGTATACATTGATAATGGAGTCCGAAATACAGTAGCTCAAATAAACTATAATAGCAACAAGAGAAATGCAGCAATACATAATATAGTATCCCCAAACGTATTTGAGAGGCCAATACTCTTCCCAGCATATGGCTCAATCCTACAATGATTCTCCTTAGTTAATCTTTCATTTCCCTTAATCTTATTATTTTCTACAACCATTTCTATACTTTACCCACTAATATCCAACAACATGTCACTTTGCCACTAATATAGAATCTTCCATTCGCTCCCACATAACCAAGATAAATTCCCATAATCAATAAAGGAATTAGATGCCTTGAAACTTTGAACAAGTACCTTAATAAGCAGGACACTCAAGAAAGATGATGTTTTTTCCACGTATGTGGGAGGAGACACAACATGTAACATGATTAAAAGCGTGACGAGGGATTTTTTTCTTCCCTATATTGTTTCCTAGAAATCTGACAGAGGTGTATATGTTGGAGATGATTGAACTTGTGATTGAATGTGCTGCTACAATTGGGTTTGTTGTTGCTGCAATTGAAAGTTTTGGGACCCACTTTTCTTTAACTAACAAAATGCCACATCAACAAGTGTTGGGTCCCACTAATGTGCACAATTTAAAAAAAGCTATGTTGTATATGACGTGGCATTTAACTGATTGAGGGTAAACTCTGTTAGAGTTTTCATCCTTATCAAATCTATTTTGAATGTTTTGTAAATGTTGGAGTTCCAATTGAACACTCCAAAACATTTGAATTTAGCTTGTATCCTGATATAAACATTAGAGTTTAAAATACGCTTTTGGCTTAAAGATATATTATGATGCTCATTGAACTTTTAAGGTCTTATAATGTAAGTTAAGAGTTTATGATTTATATTAATCCCTTTTCATTGTCAATTTTATACACATGATTGGAGTCATATATTATATTATTAAATCCTTTTAATTTATAGTGGATGTTTCTTATTCATAAAATATTAGGCATATGTTGGTTCAAAGATGCTCAGTATATAACCTAAGTTCATTAGTCTACTCTAAAAATTCATTTTTAAAACTCAAATTTGCCACTTAAAATAGATATTGTGACCATTTAAGCACTTCAAACTAATTTTCTTTTATTTTTATTATTTAAAAAACATTTATAATTTAAGCTTCTTACTCTTAATTATCACATAGGTATTAAACTTAGAGCCATCTTATATATATTTATTACAAATACTAGAGGTGATTGCCCATATGAATTTCTTTTACGTTTGCCATATTCTTTGATTCATATTCAAATATTTCTTATAAAGGAAATTTACTTTAGAATCAAACATTACATAATGCTTATCATATAATAAACAATAAAAATTAATATTATGCAGTGAGACATGACAATATAATGAGTGTACATTTATAAATATTTAATATTTATGTAATCCTAATGAGAGGGTAAGCCTTGAAGCAATTGGTAAGGTTACTTCTTTTTGATCAAAAGGTCACAGGTTCGAACCACAGATATAACCTCTTTGTAAAATGAAAGAGGAAGTATGCATACAATTGAGGTCTTTTCCCTGACCCTCGCAAAGCAGGGAGTCTTATGCAGTAGAGTTTTTATTGTTACTGTTGTTGTATGTAATCCTAATGACTTTAGATGTCCAATATATGTACCTCTTGGAATTGGCTTTATCATTATGTCTGCCACCATATCATGTGTAAATATCAACTTTGTGTTCACCTCAGTTTATGCAACTATGTCTTTTATATTATTATATTTGGTATCAATATGCTTAGTTTTAAAATAAAATTAAAATATTTGTTGCTTATCTATCAAAATGGATTAACGCTAGACCAGTTTTGCTTTTAGTGACTCCCAAATAAGATAAGAAATTTTTGAACCAAACACCTTCTTTTATTGCAAATGAAAATTCTATGAATTCATCTTCCATTGTAGATAAGGCAAGACAAGATTATTTTATATTTTTCAATGTTATTGCATTATTTTTTTAGTAAGAAAAAAATAAAAGGTAGATTTTATCTTATCTAAATTCCCTAGCTAATCTACATACGAATAACCTTTGGTCATTACCAAGATATCACAATGCATAATCAATAATACCTTTTAAATTCTACATTATCTCTGTACTACTTTTCAACATGCTTGAGTTTTATTTGATCAATATCCGCTCATTATTCCAAAAAAGTAACATATATGTAGTCTTATACACATCATTGCATATATAAGACCTTCAATTGCACTAAAATAGGGAACTTTCTTTATCTTTTTCCTTTTATTTTTGTTTTGTTGGACAAAACTTTTTTTTTGGTACCTTCACCTTTAACAATAAGATTATCAATTAACTTGCATATATAATCATTTAAAATTTTCCAACTATATATCGCTTGTGAAAGAGATAATGATCATTTTTAGGTTTTAAATTTGCGGATTCCTAAAATTTTTCATAATTTGGGTCATTTTTCAAATTAACACTTCCATAGTCAAATTGAAAAAGGAATCAAGGTTGTTAACATTTCAATTATATTTATATTGATGAATCTTTGATTTTGTTCAAATTTGATATTTTGGGCACTTTTTCATATATATTTTTTAAGCTTTAGGACTTCCAAAAGTACACACTCCTTTATGAAATTGATGGTTAGATACTGCGATTATGCTTAATTCTTTTTATAATTACAATCCTTAATTTTGTCAAAAAAAATTGCTTCAATTGAATTTCAACTTAGGCACGATACCAAAATTAGGAATTTTTTAAAATTTGACACAATTAAGAATTTTATTTATCAAAATTGAACTTTGAAACAATTATTTGATACTTTAAACGCTCAATAGCATTTTTCCTTGAGCAAATTTATGAATCTTGATCGAATTATTTTTGATCATTTAACTAAATTAGCTTGATGCATGATATTTCATATTTTTGGATTTTTAGATAATTATTTTTTTTGGTGATTTTGAAAAGGGAGTGAAAGATTGATGATAATAGATTTAGGAAGAGTGAGGGCATTCAATGAGATTAAATTTTATATATATGGTGACTTTTGAATATATGATATTTTTATTCTTGTGTAAATTTCTTTCATATATGTAGGGTTGGAAGTGAGCCAGGCCCTACTTGAGGCTTAGTGGGGCTCAAAGTATGCAACCCAAAACTTAAGGCCTAGGTTTTCCAAATATTTAGTTATTTTTATAGTTTTTTCTGTAGTTTTCCACAATTCTCAGATTTAACATCTTTGGATGTTCCTCAAACTGAGTTCTTTCTTATAATTTTTTAATAATGGTAATAAGTTTAATAGTGAGGATCAATTAAACTTGAAATGGAATGACCACTCACTCAAGCGAAGCCAATTAAGTAGAGGGAGTAGATATAACTTAGCATGGCGAGTAAATGGAGCATTAGAGGAGCTGTAATGTTTGAAGATAGGAAACTAAAGCAAGAAGGTTAGAGGGAGCACTAAAGTAGAGGGAAAATTTCAGTGGAGTGAGGACTTAGAGAATGGAGATGATAGAGGGAGAGCACTGTAGGTTAATGGAAATTAATTTACGGTGTCTACAAAGCCTATAAGAAGAAGAGAGTGGATAGTCTAGCCATTGAAACGACATCATTTGACCTAGCATAAAACTATATCATTTCATATTAAAATAGGGGATGGAATAAGCTTCAACTTGAGTTAGGTCAGGTTAAGGTGCTAGAGCCCAAGCCCATCCGATAACCTTATATGAAAAAATATTGAGCCCAGCCCAAAATCCATTGATTTTGGGTTGGACTTGACCAAACTGGGATATTTTTACCATTTTATTTTTTGTTCTTGATATTGATTTATGTTTTAAGTATAAATTAAGGGGAGAACTAATCATTATCTTAATAGAGATAGTTGTTTGTGTGCTTAATTTTAATATTGCTCTCTAATATTGCAAATGTATTTTTAGGGAAGTTCTAATCAATGTTTCGATGATAATAAAACGTAAATACTACTAACAATTTTATTATTTTAATGAGAAGTAATATAAGAACATGATCTATTTATAAACTTAAAAAGATAGTTCATGAAGTTGATAAAGAGAAGTCAAAATTTACAGCCATTAAAGTGAAGATCAAATTAAAAAAAAAAAAGAAAATCAAGACATATTAAGATCATTATATATTTTGTAAGGATAATTGTAATCTTATTTAGTCACTTTGATGATCTTAAAGGCTCATCATACATAAACATTTTATATCATTTTATTGCTTGAGTCTTTTCATCCATCAAAAGACATTAATGATTTTAGTTTAAAGAAAAGCATCTTAATCTTTCAAACACACTATGAAAGAAAATTTAAATGTTGTTTTAATCATAATTTCATTTTTTTAAAATTAAGTTTGAATATTTAAAGTTGCTACAATCATTTTTTGGGAGGATTAGTCGACTAATGAAGGTTATTGGTCGACTAATGTAAATTAAATATACAATATTTAAGTTTATTAACATATTGGCTAACTAATATAGTGATTTGGTCAACCAATGTCCCTCTAAAGGACATATTAGTCAACCAATATGATTAAGTGGTTGACCAATGTGCAAAAGGTAGCAAATTTTATGCATAGAATGCAGATTAATCAATCAATATGATATAATGGTCGACCAATATAAGTTAAACTTATAATATGGATGTTTTTTGATACATTGGTCAACCCATGTAGGTGTGTGGTCAACTAATATCCTTATAGGGGACATATTGGTCAATCACTCTACAACTAACCATTGTTATAGCTAGTTTTTGGCTCTAGGTCCCAAGATCTAAGAAATACATGTTTTCTCGTTGTTTCTTGCATGAAGAATCATTGAGGTGTTTTTTACACATATTTTTAAGTGTTTTAAGCATTTAAGCATCACTATCTCTTAATTTTATAACTGAACTCCTTAGAGTTACTAAAATGATAATGTAAGATATTTTGAGTTGTAAGATTTAATTGGGATATTGTATTATTATACTTAGGGTATTCTAATTAGTGAGAGTCCTCTTCATCTTGAAAGAAGATTGTGAAATAGTTCCTCTTTATTGAGAAAAGATTATACAAAGATTATTCTTTGTCTTAAGAGAAGAATTATAATTGAATTTTAATAAGAGTCTAGGATTGGACATAACAAGGTCTGTTTTCCAAATCATTACAAACCGGTTTGTGTTCTCTCTTCCCTATCCTCTTTAAATTATTATTCAATTGTTTGATTAATTTAATTTAAGCAATTTCTTAATTCTCATTTATATTAATTATTGTTGAATTGAGTTTATTGGTTATTTTTAATTTTTAAACAACCAATTCACCCTCTTATTTAGTGTCATTAGGAACTAACACAATTCCTAGCTTAAAATGAAATAATCGTTCAAAGATGTTTTCCTTGAATTAGGGAAAATTGCTCTTATTATTATTTGCACAATCAATCGCGCTCCTTCTCTAGTAATTAGTAATGTTTCTCCTCACAAGAATTTATGTAACCATTCTTTAGAATATCAAATGCTTAAAGTATTTGGCAATGTCTACTTCGTTCTTCTTTATCCTCACGAGTATATGAATAAAGTAAACCTAAGAGCACAATTTTGTTCCCTTTAAAGATATAGTATTGACCACAAGGATTGTCACTACTGGTATTCTCTTTTCAAATTTCTTCTCGTGTTACTTTCTAGGAACTTAAAATGTTCTCAGCTATATCTTCCTTCCAAATTGGAAAACTTGCTACAACATCTCTTTCTTTTTTTATATATAATTTACAACATCGATCTCTTTCTTTAATCCTCGTATTCTTCTTTTTTCCTTATGAAATTTTTGTAGGTGATAGCTTTTTCAATTCAAACCAACGTTCTACCTCTTCTAAAAAAACCTCCTTTAACAATTAAAACTCATTATAAATTTATAAAAAGTAAATAGTCATATCTCACTCTAGAATTAAAGTTGAATATCAAGTCATGGTCGGCAAGACCTTTGAGCTTATATGGTTGAATTGGTCACTCCAAGATATAAATATTATATATTCATTAACTATACTATCCTCTATTATGATAATTACAATGCTATACAAACATTATATAATATATAATGTTATACAAACTGTTGATAACATGCCTTTCATAAATATACTAAACTGATTGAAAATGAATATCACTTTATAAGAAATCATTATTTATGATACAATACAATTTGTCTCTTTTTTTGTCTTAGATCAGGGTATCTATCGGCGAACCTAATAATTAATCCCCTCGCTAGTTTGTAAGGACTTCATTTTCTCTAAAGATGATACTGTTGATATTTTATTAAAACTCATTCACCATATCGATTCCATACTCTCATCTCCAAACTCCATCTTGTCGATCTTCAGATGTCTTAAGCATGAGATGAGATGTTGAAAATATCATAAAGAATATCACAAGTTAACGCTTACAAATCGATGCAAAATATTAGTTGTTTAACCTAAAATCTATTTAGCGTTAGAAAAGTTATACTTAATTACAACTTGAAAGGAAAAGTAAAAATGATAAAAGATAGAAAGGGAAGATGAAGATACGAGCAAAGATGGATACAAGCCGTTGATCGAACAAGAAGCTACGATAAACTTTTGGCCCAAGAAGATTTGAACAGGCATTCAAATGGCTTGGGCATTTTAGAAAGATAGATTAAATGGGTTATGTCCCCCAGAAGATCACTACCTCAATTGCCTTTTCGATCTCTGATCGTCATATGACGCCTGCCTTGTCAATGTCCAATAGCATCAAGTGAACTTATCACCAACACAGGCCCTCTTATTTAAGCGGGGAGACGAGTATGTTGAATATTGTAGTGGGAGATTAACCCCAGGATTTTAATCTTGGACACCCTTCAAGATGAGATTCCTACAATTTGCAGCAGTCGACGACAATAGAAAAATGTAACAACACTTGAACTAAAGAAAGAACAAATGAATAGAAAGAACGGCCAACCTCATAAGTCATAATTAATAGTTAATATAAGTATTTTAATCTGAATTTCCCCAAAGTTGTGTGAAATATTATAGAATTTAATCTTTAGGTGAATAGACATAAACCACATTGAAAGACCTCAACGTTTTCTTAATGCATCAGGCCAGAGGAAATTAATATAAAGTCAAGGATAACAACATTTGAATTTATCCACCCACCTGTCAAAGAGCTTGAAATGAGAGTAAATTGTGGCCAAATCAATCGTGGCTATCAATGTTGACTTTCACCACAAAATAAAATTAAGTTCCAATTTGTTAAATCTAAGAAAGAAAAAAGAGGAGACAACATGGTACAGAAGAATATCCGGTTTTCTGTGGCTTTCAAATGTTGTCATGTGGCAGCAATGACGAGGAGAAGAGATTAAACAAAAGACGCAGATGCCAGACCAGGAACAGAACAAACCTCTCTTATTCCAACATGCTATTCATGACATCACACCATCGTAATAGAAATGAAGATTATGTCAATATAGCAGCACAACATTATAGGTTCCTCCAAATGTTGTGCAATGACGATGGCATTTGCTCAGGCACCTGGAAACTTGGATGCTTTAAATTATTGGGTGTATCATTGATTTTTTTTTGTTGGAACTTAGGTTACACAAAAGGATTTTGCATCTATTTAGCGTCTAAAATTTTATGTCTGCATCGTATAGAAAACTATAAATTATTTGTATGCGTTTATCAAATTTTAACTTTTATAAATAGCGAGGACAAATCTTGAAGCAACTACTAAAGTTATTCTTTTGAGGCTGAGATATAATGAGTTCGATTTACAGAAACACAGTTTTTATAAAACGAGGAGCCTTTTTAATATTTTATAAATAGTCAAATTTTCTTTTATCTTTTTATTATTACGTCAAATCCTCAGGAGCTGTTTGGTTTAAAGGAATAACTATTCTATTCCATAACTATTCCTAACATATTACTAATCCTATGTTTGGTTAGAAACCAAACCCAGGATAGCTATGCATTAGAAAAATCTATTCTTAAATTATAAAGAATACGCAAAACTCATCTCTACCTATCTTTAACTTTTCCAAGAGTAGCTATTTCAATAGAAGACAACTTTATCCTTCTCACAATTAATAATAATAATAATAATAAGATAATTAATTGCATATAATAAAATTAATAATAAAAATAAGAATATTAAGAATAATAATAACGAGAAAATTTATAAAAATTATTAATAATGATAACAATAATTAATAATAAGAATAAGAATAAGAATAATAATAAGTACAAAATAATTAATAATATTAATAATAATAGTAATAATAATAAGAATAAGAAGAAGATAATTAATTTAGTATAATACACTTAATAATAAAAATAATATTAATAATAAGTAGAAATTTTATAACAATAATTAATAATAAAAATAACAATAACAATAATTATTAATTATTAATAATAATAAAACAACAACAATAATATTCGTCGTAAAAGATTTTATTACGAGTATTTACTGTTTAGTTTATGTCGGTGACATCATCGTAACTAGCAACCATACCACAGTGGTCCAACAAGTCATTTCGTCCCTTGCCACTCGTTTCTCTGTTAAAGATCTTGGTCACTTACATCACTTTCTTGGGGTTGAAGTGTTAAGGCATTCAGATTGCCTCTTCCTATATATCTCAAACTCGATATATTGCTGATATTCTTCAAGCGAAAAATATGTACAATTGTAAATCAGCCAAGACATCCATGAGCTCCTCATAAATGTATCGTGTCCTTAATGGCTATCCACCTGCATATGCCACAAAGTATAGACAAGTTGTTGGCAAACGTCAATACTTGAGTTTCACAAGGTCGAATATTTCATATTCAGTGAACAAACTGTCACAATTTATGCATTCTCCTTCTCAACTACATTGGAAAGCAGTTAAACGGGTTCTCAGGTATCTCAAGAGCACTATGACTCATGATCTCTGTTTAAGGAAATGCAACGCCATGAATCTAGTCATGTACTCTGATGTATTGGGCAGGCGATGTAAACGATCACATCTCTACTACTGGTTATTTGCAATATCTCAGCTTAAGTCCTATAAGTTGGTTGTGAAAGAAACAAACAACAATTGCACGATCATCCACTAAGGCAGAGTATTGAGCTGTAGCAAGTGCACTAGCTGAAACAACTTGGGTTAAAAACCTTCTCTTTGAGCTTCGCGTTATTCTTCCAATGTCCCCTATCATCTACTGTGATAACATTGGAGTTATATACCTCTGTGAAAATCCAGCTTTTCATAGTCGCATGATGCACATCATTGTTGATTTCTATTATGTCCGAGATCAAGTTCATCGCAAGCTTATTACTGTTGCACACATCCATGTTGCTGATCAACTTGCGGACTCACTTACCAAAGCTTTATTCAAGCCTGCCTTTGATTGTTATCTTCCCAAGTTAGTTTGTCCCTCTCCGTCTCACTTGAGGGGGGCATCTTAGCATCACATATGCTATCTTTTAGCTGACTTCAGTTTTTATTTGACTAATTCCTTTGTTTGATTTATTCTTTGTAGTTGTTGCTTTAATTAAGGGTTGTTACTAGTTTGATAATATTGCTCATAGAGTAAAGGAGTCTCTTTGGCATCATTATTGTATTTAACATTTGGTTTAGCATTCAATAAAAGTTCAATCGGTTTTCTTAACTCTTTAGTGACAAGGAAAGGTAAGAAAGAAATGTATCAGCGGAACCTGATGACAACGAAACAAAGTCTTCAAGCAAAATATTTGTTGTCAAAGCCGTATAAATCACTCTTCATGCTCATTTCTTTTTAACTTCTCTTTTTAATTATTTATTTCCCATCAAACTCATCGTATGTCCAGACCGCATTAGAATAAAATATAAATATGATTTTTCAATTTTCTAAGATGTAAGGAGTAGTAAAAAAATTGATCAATACATTTTTAATATTGTAATTCTGTCTTCTTTAAATTGCATTTTGTTTTTCCTATTCCTTGGTGAAGGCGAGGAAGGCACTAGTTTCCAAGTACTAACGTTTTACATGAAGACCTTATATAAGCGAAACCAAATCTTCTGTCCAGTTTTATTCTGTCTTATTCTGTCTCATAGAATCTCAACTATTTATTTTGCGAGATCCACGCGAGCCTCATGCGAATCTCATATAAATAAATGGCTGAGATTTATTGGACACAATAAAACACCGTCGTATTGAACAGAGAATCTAGTCTATGTACAAGCTGGCTTAAAGGAGTTTCGAACTCAATTTGTCACGTAGCACTGGTTATTTTAGAGCGCAACACGCCAGGTGATTTTACACCGACTCAATGGCCACTTACCCAACTTGCCAATAGCAATCCAAATGTAAGAAATTAAGTCTATCTGAATTTTGCCCGTACACACAAGAGAAGGAACAAAACATAAACCCCATAAACATCATACAGCGATATCCTGACGGATGTGCCTGAGCAGCACCGGAATCACGATATCTGGCGAGCTCAACTGAGGCAGGTGGCCGTCCGATGACATGACTTCCACGATTGACTCACCACCGAGGTTTTCATGTAAGTACTCGGACACGACCACCGGCACAGCCAAGTCCTTCATGCTTTGAATTATGTGACAAGGAACCGAGAGCAATTGCAGGATTTGCCTCATGTCACTTTGAAATATTGTCTGTGCCACACTAAGAGCTATATCAGGCCTCATGTTGAAAAGGGTCCGGCTGAATTCTTGCACTGCCACCGAGTCCATGTCACCGCCAACGGCTAGTGGTGCGAACCCGGCGCACCAGGCTTTATAATTGGATTGCATGGCTTCGAATAGCTGGTCTAGATCCTCTTGCTCAAATCCTCCATAGTAATCCACATCATTCAAGTACCTAGATCATACAGGACTAATTAACGGGTTAATGGCTAATTCCCTGATGTCATTAGCAGCATTAAATCATAGAGAAGATATCAAATACTAAAGCAATTGAACAGACTTCATTAATCACTCACTATATTCAATCATCGCTTTCATAATCATATGTAAGAAAGGTCATGACTTTGGATTGAAATGATTAGCAGAAAAGAAAAATATTACCGGACAAAAAGGCCGTCATGGTGACTTAATTTGTTAGACGGCAACTTCAAGAAACGAAATCATGGTTCACTTTTTACCTTGGGGAAGCCGAAACCATGACGAGTTTAGAGAAGAGATCAGGGCGACTGATGGAGGCAAGAGCACCAATCATGGCAGAAACTGAGTGGCCAACGTATATACAAGACTCCACTTGCAGTTCCTCAAGGATTGCAAGCAAGTCATAGGAGTAGCCTTCAATTGTGGAGTACCTGTTGAAATCGAAGTAGTCTGGATTTGTCGTGCCAGCTCCCATATTATCGTACAAAATAACCTTGTAATCCCCAAGGAGGTGAGGTACAAGGTGTTTCCAGACAGATTGGTCTGTGCCAAATCCATGAGCTAGAACTATGACCTGTCTTCCAGCGCCCAGGATCTTGACATTGTGAGCTTCTTCTACAACACCCATCTCTTGCCTTTTTCTACTGCTTGTTAGAGTCAGTGAATTTCACCTAGACTTGTTAGGTTCGTGCCAGGAGGTGAGAACGAGTAGGACTCTTTGCTTTTGGTGGAAAGACTATCAAGGTCGGGGGCTTAATAAGGACCTCATCTGTTGATTTTTTTTCCCCATTATATTATTAGTTTAAACATAAGTAAGGTTAGTGTTCATTATTTCTTATCTCGTCACCATATTGTATCATTCACATCACAGGGCTCTCCAGGATCTGGCCTTCGATGACATCAATTTTGGTATGATGGAGTGGAGAATTTGGGAGTATGTAACGTGCCGAACGCAAATTTAATGCCAGAGTTAAAAATGTGGACCAACACACAGTAAAGGATCACCACTAGCTCACAAGGGGGCATCTTTCGCTATTGTCTACTCCCTCCAATTCAAAATAAAAGTCATTTTAGATGAATTTTAATTACTTAAAATAAGTGTCGTTCGTGACTTTTCATATATATTTATAATTTTACTTCCAAAATTACCCTTTAATTTTTCTCACGTCCTGATTACACAGATTACATTTTAAAGACAGCTCAACATGCAATTAATAAGAGTATATCAAATATTTCATTAGCTTTCTTAATAATTGTGCATCTCTTTAAAACGACTTTTATTTTGAATAGAAGGGAGTATATATCTTCCTAAAATCGAGTAACCAATGGAGGAAAGCTGTGGTATTCGGTAAAAATAAAAAGGGATGTTCTTCAATTTTAACCTGTTATTTTCTATATAATGAGTTTGTATAATTTGATTTTCACAACAAAGTTATCAAGTAAATCTCCAGTGAGAAAAAAAAGACAATGCATTTGGTTATTTAGTTTAAGGTTTTTCCATTCACGGCGTACTCCGAACATTACCGGAGAAATTATGCCTGACAATGTTATGGCTGCTTAAAAACAGGTTTGGCCACTAACCCACCAGCTAATCGCATCAACTACTTTTAAGTTAAACAGCCTTTACGAGTTCCTGAATCCTGTACTGGATTGGTGTGGGTTGGACAGAAGTGGCCACATTAACACATTTCACACCTGTGGTCTTTGATTGGCAAGATTAAAGCAAAGAGGAAAGTGGATCCACTCAAAATGACCCCAGAAAGCCAGAAGATGGCCTTGGAAGGTTGTGAATTGCTCTACCAACTAAGCATAATCAAAAACTCTCTTTGGAGATCCACGCCAACATTCACTCCAAACAGGACATGACATACCACACTTTAATTTGCATATAAAATTTTGGACACACCAACTAATAATGTGGATACGTACGCCCATCGCTTTTGGCTGCTGTATGAACCTATATAATTGTTTATTATAATATAATCAATCAATCTAAGCAAAGATTCTTTTAAGATGGAAAATTCAGGCTCTCTTTCTTTTTCTGAGGTTGCAATTATGACAAATATGATATTGCATGGTTATTTTTTA
Source organism: Erythroxylum mucronatum (assembly GCA_027563825.1). NCBI lineage: Eukaryota > Viridiplantae > Streptophyta > Magnoliopsida > Malpighiales > Erythroxylaceae > Erythroxylum > Erythroxylum mucronatum. Next base: position 23,854,265 of record JAOSBP010000204.1, read on the forward strand.
ATTAAAAAAACTCTTAATCAAGTTGCTCTGGAGTGTTCTCTAATTAAATTTCTACATTTTTGTTTGTGTAATCTGTAAATTAAAAAACTTAACCGATTCGACTGTTTCAACCGTTAAAATTTTGAAGTGCTTCACTTTTCGGTTCAGTTTTTAAATCATCAGTTTGATTTATTTTAGTAACTCTTGTTGTCAAAATTTTCTTAATTTATTAATTAGTTGGTCAATTTTTATAAATTAATAAGTTTTTATAAACTAAAAGAAATTCATTAATTTTTATTAATAATCTATTTTTAATTAAATTTCAAAATATTTGATAAGCAGGCTGATCATTTTTAAATTTTTTTTATTTTTATTCAATTTTTAACTGATTTTATAGCGATCTAATACTGATTAAACCTTCCAATCTGTTTGATCTAAATACTGAACTTTTAACACCAAAAGTAGCTGTTTTAAGGAGATCAAAAAGTCGAACCCAAGACCTGCAGTGTAGAAAACACTTAGAAACTCACCTCCAATTCTGTATTAGAGACTTTAAACCGGTACTACAAAATTTGTGTTCCACAACAGTTGTAATTGAGGAGGCGGCTTTTGATCTGCTGACATTATGATTCTTTTGACAGAGAATTGAAAACGAAAGATGTGAGGGATGATGAAGGGAAAACAACCTTTTCTTTTTCCTTTTTCTGTTTTTATTGATCCTGAGTCATGAATGAAGAACTAATTAATGAACACTTGTGGATTGAGGATAACTGTATACACGACACCTACATTAATGGAATAAAGAAACTGCTAAGGTCCAACCGCCCAAAGACATCAATGTTAGTCTGCAAAAGTAGGGCAAAGAAGAGAAGGCTAGTTGTTAGATGGAAATGTATTATTTATGCAACAAGATTGGTCCCAGAGAACCCCTATCCCCTAAATGTGACACGCCTTGCACTAGTTGGCTACCTGAATACGACAATACGAAGGTTGGAAATTGTTAAGAGGAATCCGAAACTTGGATCTTTGACAAAGTCTTACAGAAAAAGCCTAAACAAACCCTGGAAAGTAAAGAAAGGGGAAAACAGCAATAATAGTGATACCGGTATTCGACGGATGGACGTTTCCTGAGAGCCGAAGAGTGGTTATGGTGTGGACAAATAGTTTGGAGAAGAATAAGTTAACCAACAATATTTTTCGACCAATGATCTTCTCCCAGATTAACGCAAATCAACCCTAAATTACGGAATATCATAACAGAAATCATTCCTTGTACCCAAAAAGGTGGAATCGCCCATCCTAGGCGCCCCCACTCTTCGGCCCGACAGAGTAGTGAGGGAATAAATCACGGTCTGATCTCATTTATCTTCTCAGAAAAGGGGCTCAGTGTTCAGTGTGCACAAAGAATCACCACATTGGATGAACTCTCACGCTGCCGCTGTCGAGACTCAAACCTGAGACTTTGTATCCAATTTTTCTTCTAATGACCAAATGAGCTACCCGTGCGGGTAACAGAAATCATTCCTTAATTTGTTAATTGAGATGTCTATTTTAAAAAGAATTATAAAATAAAATATCTATTAATATTCTTTTGACTAAAGAGTTAATTATTGAAAAATTATCACTGTAAATTTTTATGAGGGTGATTTTTTTTCCAAGTATGTTTGGTATAGGGTGAATTTCATGATTTTTTCCTCTTTGCTTCTTCTTAAAATTTGATTTTGGCACTTTGTAATCTCCTCTAATAATTATATGTATTACCTTTTAAATAATTTAGGACCATCTTTTTGGTTTCTTAGTTTTTTAGACCTTTATGGAGAGTTTTTTCTTCGCTATTTTTCAGTAAGATTATCCTTTCTATTTTCTTTAAGAAATGGTTTAACTTTCCTTGTTTAATTAAATCATTGGTCATTTTTCTAATTTTTTACAGTCATTGGACTGTGTCTAGAGTCATAGTAAAAACAATGTTATATAGTCTTTTTCCTTTTGGTAGAGTTGGTAGTCATTTGTTTTGTTTTAATGCTAAGTCATTCTCCAAGACATAATCAACTACTATATTTAATGATGTGTTAAATTTAAGATCTTCCAAAGTATTCACTTTATTATCAACCTTAGCTTGATCAGTTTGTGATTTTTTATTTGTTAGACTTCTTACATTTTGTTTAGTGTCTTCCATATTTAAATATTGTTATAAGTAATTTGTATCTCCTTCAAATTTTTTCTTTTCAAAAAGTTGAAATTTTGTTAAGGATCAAAACTGATCGTAAGAGATACAAACGTGCTATGAAACCAATCATCGACATAACCTTACTAAGGGGAAGTCTAGTACAATGGTCCTTGTTTAATGAAAAAGCTCAATTTCTGGTGGTTTAAGTCTAGGACAATGGTGCTTGTTCAATAAAAGAGCTCAATTTTTGGTGGTTATCTTCTATTTAGAGTTGCTTCCACATTTCTAGTTGAGTTTATGCCCTTACATCCTCCATTTGCGTGTTAAAAAGGGAGCTAAGATTGGATATTGGTAATTGTATAATGAGAATATCCTTGATTTACTAAAGCATAGTAGTTGTTAGAGCAAGGACGGAGCTATGTTATAGGGGAGGGGGGCCATGGCCCCAGGGACGGAGCCAGACTTAACTTTAAGGGAGGGCCGAGATTTTTAAAGGTATGGATTTTTTTTAAAGGGGAGGCCACTTATATTTGTAATTTTAAAAATTTTAATTATATAAGTAATTTTAAAAAAATATATTTGGCCCCCCCTCCCCTATACATGGCTCCATCTCTGCATGGTCCCCCCTTTCAAATTATTTTTTTTAAATTACTTATATAATTAAAATTTTTAAAATTACAAATATAAGTAGCCCCCTTTTTAAAAAAAATCCCTATGGCTCCGTCCCTGTGTTAGAGGTTGCTCATTTTTCTCTTTTTTCTAAAATTCTTTTGTTTCTCTCTACCAAATCTCATATACTAAGATGTATAGTGTTATCTTAAACAATGTCCAATAACTATTCCTTTTCTTCCGATTAGCACTGCACCATTGTACAATATTAGACTAGTCTTCGCTCATGATGCTTTTGTTGCATAGATAATTTGTGGCAGTGTGCCAAATCTTTTGTGTTGTGCTACATTAGAAGAATTAGTGAGCCAGTGATTCATTATCCCTTTTGCATAAAGTTTTCCTTTAAGTGCAAGATAAGATGAAAGATGCCTTCGGGTATGCTCGTGGGAACCATACCAATTGGTACCAAGGGACTTTTGACATTTGCAATATTCGAAGGTAGTCTCTATAAAATAAGTTAGTAAATTTCCCAGAGTGATTTAGACACCAATGAATGTTGTCATCTTGAGGTTTAAGGCTGAAAGGTCCATAGGATAGTAGGATTGTATTGCTTCTTTTACAGTTGCTTCATCACGGATTGCATTTTTTATAGTCTAAAGAGAAGGTATTTCATTAAGGTCTAGTGGAGTCCATGAGTCTTCCCCGAAGGAAATTGTAGCTCCATCCCCTAGTCCATACATAATACACCTTTTAGCTTTGTCCCTTAACTTAAGGATGTGGATCATGGTCCACAAGGAGCTTGATTTACTTTTCAAACACCAAAATTTACTTCTCTTGATATAGAATGCATAGATCCACCTGACCTAAAGTGAATATTTTTATCATTAAAAACTCTCCATATTCTTTCAATGAATTAGACCAGGTTGGTTAACTTTATTGAATAAATTCCCAATCCCCCTTACATTCTTTGGAAAAACATGTTATTCCACCTTACTTTGGCTGCTATGTTATCTTTTGAGTTTCCTAACTAGATAAATTTCCTTAAAAGTTGTTCGATGGTCATGGGCATGTTCTCTGGAAACCAAATGTGGGAGCTCCAATATATATGCAATGCGTTCAAAATAAAATTGCAAACTTGTACCCTTTTAGCTTGATATTCTTCTTCAGATCTTCTCTATAATAGTTTTAAAATCACCGTATGAAGGTCTTTTTATGGAGATAGGAATTCCAAGATAAAAAATTTGAGGGCTAGAGCCTTTAATACCCGTTAAGCTTTCTAGGCTATTAGTGATAGTTCTAACACTTATCTAGGGATGGCAATTGTACCCGAACCCGATGGGTACCCGACAAAAATACCCGAACGGGGGCGGGTATGGGGGGTTAGCAAAAATACCCGCGGGGTATGGGGCGAGTATGGGGATACCACCCCATACCCGTTTACCCGTTTACCCGTTATATATTAATTACGAGTTTGCCATTATATATATATACATAAAACCCACCCAAATCCCTAATATTTCAATTCTTCGATTCTTCCTCAATCTTCTCCACGCCGCCGCCATCTTCTCCACGCCGCCATGACTTGCAGTTATACTTTCTGTTGCTGATAAACCATGGGAATTTCTTCTTG
>JAOSBP010000204.1:23868521-23879094 GCA_027563825.1 Erythroxylum mucronatum
GTCTATTTATACATTATTTTTCTAACTAAAATTTAAAAATAAGATAACATCTAATCTAAATCAGCATAAAATAAAATCTGAACTTAAAGAAAATATTCTGATAATATCTTTGACTGTTTCAAAGTCACATGTTCAACAGTATCCCTTATGAAGTTCCAGTTATACATTATATAGTCCATTGGAAAAATTTTGCTAAGAACCAAAAGCATTCAAATTGTTAAAAAGAAAGTCCCAATCTAGGGAGTCAACGGTATTTATGAAGTCCATTTTAATTGCTTAATTTTTTATTAGACTTTCTATTGTGATTCTTTGGGAGTTTTTGCATAACGAGAATGTTATCTCACATTACTCTTTCCTTTTTAAATGTCCCTTGTAAAATATTAGTGAGCTTTGTAAAATGCTTTTCAATTTGTTTGCAAGCATGCTAGAAACTATTTTATAGATGATGTTGTAACACAAAATTAGCCTAAAGTCTCTCATTAAACTTGGGGAAGCAGATTTTAGGATTAAGAAAATGTAGGTTTTTTATTTCTTCAAAAGCTTGCCTAAGTTGAAGAATTTCATCAAAACATCATCGACCATATCTTTGGTATGGTTCCAGGTTTATTGAAAAAAGAAGGCATTTAAGTCATCTAATCCTGGAGCCTTAAAGGGATTCATTTTAAAGAGAGTCTCCCTAATTTTTTAGGCTTAGCAAGGCTTAATCAAAGAATTAGCATCCTGTATTGAAATTGGGTTAGCAATTAAAGATTTTAGAAATTAGAAAAAGGGTGAAGCAATAAATTTAGTTCCCAATGTATTAGAAAAATAGGATATATCTTCATTTTTAATTTTAGCTTCTGAGTTTAACTAACTCCTGTTTATGTCAACTAAAGTTGAAATCATGTTTGTATTTCTTCTAGATAGTAAGGACTTGTGGAAAAACTTGATTTCTTGTCTCCATCATCTAGCCAAGTGATTCTCAATCTTTAAAGTATAAAAGGTAGATGATGCTTAAATGTTGAGCTATAAGCCCTCATAGCAAATTTCTCATCCTCTAACAGATTTATATCTATGGAAAAGTAAGGAAGATTAAATCCTCTCTAGTTTTCCCTAGCCTTTTTCAAGGCTTTAAAGTGTTTGGAAAACAAGTTTTTTTTTTTTACAGGATTTTGAGTTTAGATTTGATGTGATGAAGCTTTTCCATGCAGATATATTACTTGTATCCTTGGACTTTATGACTTAGCCCTTTAATGATTGTAACGTCAACTTCCACCTTTATTAGAATGTTGTTAGATCTAAATAGAGAACCCCTTCTTTGAGAATTGAAAAGGTTCTGAACAGTGATAAATGCATGATTCGAAAGAAGTTTATTGTTCAAACATGCTAAGTTATTAGGAAAGCATTTGACCATTTTTCATTCATTAAGGCCCGATCCATTTTTTTCCTGATAAACCTCTCTCTTGTTTTTCCATGTGTAGAACAGTACTTTCATTTTTAGATTAGTGACTTAGATATGACTTGTGTAATTTTTTGAAATCTTCATTATGGTTCTTCAACCTAAAATTTCCTTTAGTTTCTATATGATGGATTAAGCTATTGAAATCTCTAATTATTAGTTGAGGTTCTTTGATTGAATCCCCTATTTTCTTCAGTTTGTTCCATGGAGGAATGCACGGGAAGGAATAGTTAAAAGCATAAACAAATGTTATATAAAGACTCACTTTTTCATCTTTCAATTTGATTTAGAGATAAACCAGTTGCTCCTCTTATTATTATTGCATTATTTTTGCATTTTATGGATCAACTACTTCTAAAATCCTCCCATTTAGTTGTTGTTGATGATTGATTTGTACATGCTTATGTTTTTTCAAAAAATTCAGCCTCACCATGTTTTGGTTTTTGATCCTCATTTCCAAAAGACCTAACAAAAATGCATTAGTTTCATTGATATAATCATACACCATTTGTTATTTTTCAGTACTACTAATTCCTCTTATATTCTAGACTAAAATGCTCATCGTATTAAGACAAAGGAGGATTTCTTTTTCCTTTTAGAGCTTCTAGTAACTCTACGAAATCCTTCTTCTACATTGTCTTTGAGACTTTCCTTAGGAGTGCTAGGTATCTTATTAATGGATAAAGGAGCTTCATTTTGACTTGACACCCAATTTATCACTTCCTTTTCTTTAGGTATTTGTTCAATGTTTGGAGGGTCTATAGAGTGTTGGATCTTGGGATCATAATCAATTTGAGTACTAAATTCTACTAATATATTAACATAAGTTAAAGATTGAATTTTTATGACTTCTGGCACTTCTTCTAGGATCATTTTTTTCTTTGTGAGTTACCTTTTTTTTATCACGGAGTTTAGTTTCTTTCATCTTGTCCTTTTATTTAAGTGAGCTCTTCATGACTTCTAATTAAAATCTTTTCCTTGCTAACTATTAGATTTGTTTATGTTCAGCTCCATTTAGTCTCTAAGTTTAAGTAAAAAAGAGTGCACCTTCAAATAGATTATTATCCTTATCCAATATCATAAGAGAGAACTTATCATAAAGTTTTATGGTGCTTTCAACCAAAATGCAGATGCGAGTGTAATTGATCCTTTTCATTTGAGTTGTTAGTTCAACTAAGCACAATGGCTTTCTAATATAGCTTACAAGATGGCTTAGTCTTGAGGTGGTCCTGTATTCAAATAGCATGTAATGGTTGTTTACCTAAATTACGGTCTAGTTTTGATTGATGCTATAGAGGTGGAGTTCTAGCTTCCACACTTACAAAAAAATAGGTTTAAAATTGAAATGTCAAGATCCATTTTTGAAGACCTTTAGCCTTTGTATGGATTAGGAGAATTTGAAGAGGAAGAGATCTTCATCATTTAACTATACTTCAACTAAGCTAAAAGCTTTCCATTTGTGGTTTTCCCAGTCTTTCATATATGAAGTAGATTAATAAGTTAGATCCTCCTTGAGAATTTACGATCATTTCTTCTGCATAAATTTTCATAAAGGTTAATAAGATCTTGACTGATTTTGAAAGGATGTTATTGTCAACCCTGTGCCAAGACTTGTTAATTGGGTCCCTTCAAAATTGAAGCATTATAAATAATTCTTAAAACTTTCCTTTTACTTTCGAGCTATAATTATTAAATAAGCATTTTTTTGGCATACATTTATTACTAATAAAATATGATCTAATCTTGATAGTTAGTTGTCAAAAAATGGCAATTGATATTAGATGTAGTGTTAAAATTATAAGCGAGTTACATTAGTTAAAACAAAAGGGAAGATTTAACATTTGAGTGCATCAGACACACTATGTAAGTTTATAAGTTCCCTATATCTATGAACATGATCAACTAAATCATGCATTCCATCATACGTGTCTATGATTAACATATTAAATATGATTGGTAATTATGATGTCAAGACATTAAGGATTAAAGGGCTATTAGTTATCAAGCTAACCCCCAAAATGTCATGTTCTGAAGTTATCGGCTATAAGGGTATCAATTATGTTCCTCTAATAAATGGTGTAGGTTATGGATATGTTGTCATTCTTGTATCTGTTACCTTTCTTATATTAAATAATTGAATTATTGTCACATATTTTGATTATAGCATTTAGTTCTCAAATTATTTGTTAAGTTAATTTTACGAGTTGTTATTTTAGGTATCTATTATTCTTTCTCTAAATAATATATCTTAACTAGTTTAAAGTTTTATTAAATGGACTTGTTTAAATTTTTGAAAAAATCTCTTAGAAGTGAATTGAATTTGATGTAAATTTGGTGTAAGCTTATTAAATCTTATAAAAATAAGTACTAAATTACTATTAGTAAAGATAATTTGACAATCAAATTAAGAAAGAAGGTACTAAGTATGCAAACTATTCTTTGAACAAATTTATGAAAGCAGTAATATCTACCTACTTTAAGGTGACTCTCTTTTATAAACATTCTTTTGAAAGATAAAGTTAAACTTAAATTCAACTCAATCCAAAAACTTTATTAATCTTTAGTTATGATTTTATTTCAATATGTAAATATGTCACATCTTGATCTTATCTTTACCATTAATTTGAAATTTAATATCATTGAAGCTCATAAACAATAATTATATAATTGAGCCTAAAACTTAATGACTTTGAAAAAGAAAATGAGTTATTTTCTGAACAAAAAAGTGTTAGTTATAACATGAACTTTAATTATGGACTCAAGATCAACCATGAACTTGTATTAATAGAGAAAATGCAGAAAATACCTATTTTGCTTTTTATTACACGAAAGGAAGCTATTGAACTACTTGAACAAGCTCCTTAAACTTTTGATCAGCCTTTATGAAAGTTGTATATGTTTATGCCATTAAAACATTTGATCCAAAGATAAAGAAAGTCTATCATTCCATCCTTTAAGGATTTTGATACTGAAAAATATCAAATGCATATAACGTATGCGACACAAATCCAATATAATCATGCATATCTAATATTTCACTAACATGAATTAGAAAATAGAGTGTGGCAAACCGTGATGATCCTTATATGATCTTAAATATATCATCTTTCCATTTATCGGTCTCAATTTCTCTGAATTTTACGCCAAATCACATATGAGAAGTTTCTTTTCTCTCACTGAATGTAAAACTACATTAGAAAAAACTCTTATGGGATTAAATACTTATATCCCCCTATGTCAGATCAAATCCATAAATTTATATATGTGTCTGAATGTGTCCTAAAGATATAGACTCAAGATCAAACGATATATATATGCTCAGTGAGCTTTAAAATGCTTAAGATCGACACAGATCTTAAGAATTTCACCTTTATCATGACAATGTACAAGAAACTGTATGATTGAGAACAAAATGATGATCATCAATATGTATAAAAATATACTATCACAATAAATGAAATATGTACAAATATATCAAGCACAAATACAGTGATCCCTAACTAACAGTGTCTAAGGAATTCAGTAAACCCATGCTATACAAGTGCCTCTAAAAAATAACTGGGTGAAGTCTTTTAGTTAAAGGATCAACAGGCATGCACTTAGTCTCTAAATGCTCCACCTCAATGTTACCTTTCTGTATTAACTCCTTTATTGTCAAATACTTAACCTCCAAATGCTTAGACCATATGATATTCTTACTGTTATTATTGAACAATATATTAGAAAGATTATCATGATATAACCAAATGGGTTGAGCAACTGAATCAACCACAAATAACTCAAAATCAAGTTCCTAAGCCAAAACCACCTGTGAAACAGTCTCATAGCTTGTCATAAACTCTCCATACATAGTCAGGGAAGTTACTAGTGTTTGTTTGACACTCTTCCATGATACTACACCATTTGCTAATATATAAATGTACCCTGATATGGACTTTCTATCATTTAAGCACATAGTAAAATTTGAATCTATATAACCTATAAGGTTTAAACTGTTGACTTTTCCAAATATCAATTTATAATCCTTAGTTCCCTTTAGATATCTCAAATCTCGTTTGACTGTATTCTCGTGATCTACTCCTAGGTCAACCAGATATCAACCTAGTAGTATAACAACAAATACAATGTCTAGTCTAGTGCACATTTGGACATACATCAAGCTACCAACTACACTAGAATAAGGTACATTCTTCATATCCACTCTCTCTTTGTATCCATCTGATATAACTTCATATCATAATAAAACACTATTGTCATAATCACACTAAATGCATCCTTAAATAAAGATGTCAATAGGTCGAGCAATAGGCTGGGCGGGCTAGCAGGGCCAACACCTCCCACCATATCTTTTTTTTAAAAAAACTTCCAAAACGATGTCGTTTTGGAAGTAATGGTTAGGCCACAGGCCTGGTCAGGCCGGTCAACCCGAACCAAAATCAAGCCGGATCAAGCCCTTTTGACATCTTTATCCTTAAAGGATATAAGAGAAAAGGTAATGTTAAAGTCGATCCCTTCTCTCTGAGTGAACCTTCTAGCAACCAATCAAGCTTGAACCACTTAACTTTATCGTGAGACTCCGTTTTGGTCTTGTAAATCCATTTACAACTGATAGGCTTACAGTTATGATGTAAATCAATAAGATCTAATACCTTATTATGCTTCATGGATTGCATCTCATCCCTCATTACATCCCACCAAAAATCTGCATAGGGTCTATAAACAGCTTCTGTAAAAGTAATTGGATCCAGTAGATATCCAATATCATAGTCTTGTTCACCTAAATGGATTATGTAATCACATGAGATAGCATGTCTTTTCACTTTAGTGGATCGTCTTAATTGAACTTATTCAATATGCTCTTGTACCTCAAAAACCTTAGTTTGTATAGGTGTGGGTTCCTGTCTCTATACTGGTATGATACTCAGACCTTGATTCACTAGTTTTGGCTATATGAGTGATGGATGTGAAATAAATATAGTATCCACCCTTCTATCATTTCATGGGTAAGAATGACCATCCTCATCACAGATATTATACTATAGAAACTTAGATGTTTATGGTTCGACTATTCTAAATCTTCCATGTCTACAGTAAAATATGCATCCCTTAGAGTGGTCAGGATATCCAACAAAATAACAACAAGTGGAACAAGAATGCAACTTATCTTAATAAATATTATAACAAAGGTCCCTCGGTAGGGTAGCTTCATACATGAAGATGAGTGAGGCTAGGCTTCCAACTTTCCAAATTTCAAAAGGTGTCTTTGAAACTGATTTACTTGGGACTCTATTAGGTATATATAAGTCTTTATGGCTTCACCCAAAAGATAATCAAGTAAATTAGTCCTACTTTTCATTGACCTTGTCATGTCCTTTAAGGTGTAATTTCCCCTTTCGACCACATCATTTTACTCAGAACTACTTGCCATAGTGAACTGAGTCACTATTCCATATGATTATGCATATTTAGAAAACGGACCTTTTTCTTATCTTGAACACCATGTTTTCTATAATATTCACCTTTACAGTCATATATGACAATCTTAATTGACCTTTTCAATTGTTTCTCAACTTTAACCTTAAAGATCTTAAATTTATCAAGGTATTCAGACTTGTCTTTATGTAAGAACATATATTTATAATATGAATAATCATCAATAAATGTCAGAAAATATTACACGATGTAACTTTATAAGGTCCATATATATCTATATGTATGAGTTCTAATAAGCCAAAAGCACGAGATGACCCTTTTTTCTTTATTTTACTCAACTTACCCCTATAAAAGCCAACAAATATTTCCAGATCATCATAATCTAAAGTTGAGAGAATGTTATCATTAATCAATCTCTCAACTCTATCTTTGAAAGTATGACACATCCTTTTATGTCACAATATGTATGACTTATCTTTTATCAGTGATATGTTCGACAATATATGAAGAAGCATACATCTTATTAGGGGCAAGACATATTTTATATAAGTCATCTGACAAAAAGGTAATACCAACGTGTTTTACGTTGAAAGATAACTTTATGATATAAGTTTCAATGAAAAAACTATAAACTTCTTTATCTAAAACAAATATAAAGATAAAATTTCATCCAGATGATGGTATAGAAAATGTGTCATTTAATACAATCTTGAACCTTGTATCAAAGTTCAAATAAGCATCCCCTCAAGAGTTTACATCATCTTCTTCATTATTGCCCACCATTAGTTTTTCCTCCCCCCTATTTGACTTTCTCTTTTGTATAAATTCTTATATATTATGGAAGCAATATGATTAAAGGCTCCATTATCTAGCCACCAAGAACTTAATGTGGTTATACCATCATTTTTATGATTTTAATTTTATATTATGGAAAATTGTTTCTTTTTTATTTTTTATGATTTTAATTTTAATTTTTGGTTAAATTAATAGTAGCATAATTAATTTTAATTTTAATTTTTTTTATAAAAACTAATAGTTGCATAATTAAACTTAAAATGATTAAAAAAGAAAAAATCAAAAAAGACTCACAAGTGTGACACTTTATGTCACACCTATGATAATTCCTGTCACGGGTGCGACAGTTATGTTTTAAGAGCAAAATAAAAGAAATAATTGACTTTTTGCATATTACATTTTTAGCAACCGAGCGAAACGCTCCTATACTCAAGCGTTTTCTTTTTCAACTGATTGGATTAATTTTGCCAACCCAATCAGTCGTTTACTAAATCATTCAGTTATATCTGAGTTCATGTGCCTTAAAAACGTAAGGATGACAATATCCGGTGAGCTGAGCTGAGGCAGGTGACCGCCGACCGGAATGGTTTCAACAATGGACCGACCACCAAGGTTTTGTTGTAGATATTCAGCGACCATAATAGGAACAACCATGTCCCTCATGCTTTGCAGGATGTGGCAGCGGACACTGACCAAAGGCAGAATCTCATGTCGCTTAGGAATATAACATTGGCTAAACTCAAGGCTACGTCTGGTCTTGTAGAAAGCGTATTTGAGGAAATGTAAAAGCTTGCTTTATTAACCAACTAATGAAGTATTTATATACAGTGGTCGTGAAAGATTAGAAAACTAACTGAATTTAGCTAACAAACAAAGTATCGTGAATAAATAAACAGCCGTGATTGATATAGCTAAGAGGTCTCATGTTGAAGAGGCTTCTACAGAATTCTTGCACTGCAACCGAGTTCATATCTGCTCCAACCACTAGTGGCGCGAATCCTGCACACCATGCTTCGTAATTTGACCTCACTCCTTCGAATATCTGGTCTGTATGTTCTTGCTCAAGCCCTCCAAAGTAGTCTGAACGATTGAGTAGCTAGCAAAAACAAGCCTTCCTCAGCGCAAAATCTAGCAGAAAACGGACTGGCGTAAAACAAGTTTAAATTCTTGTTATTAAACAATGAGAAAATGGTACCTTGGAGTTGCAGAGAGCATAACGAACTTAGAGAAAAAGATCAGGGCGAGTTACAGAGGCAACGGCACCAATCATAGAGGAGAAAGAGTGCCCAACAAAAATACATGACTCAATTTTCAGTTCTTCTATAATAGCGAGCAAATCATAGACAAATCCATCAATACTTGAGTACCTTGCGAAGCCGAAGTAGACAGGATTAGTGGTACCCGCACCCATATTATCGTACAAAACAACCTTGTAATCCTGGACCAGGTGTGGTACTAGGTGTCTCCATACAGACTGATCAGTGCCAAATCCATGAGCCAGGACTATCACTCTCTCTCCACAATCTAAAATCTTCACATTGTGTGCTGCTTCTATTATTCCCATTTTTCCCTTACCTGGCTCGACGAGCTGGTTCCAAGTATTTTCTAGATCGCTTTCGTGCGTATATCTTTGTTTCAAGTGCATGGAAAAACGTAGAAATACTTCATTCGAGAATCACATGAAGAGTTGGCGCCTTCGAGGGCATTGGTAAAGATGAACTTGCTCTATCACTATCACATGAAAAGAAACAAAATTTGCCCTTCTTTGTCATGGAAACAACGAGTTTGGAGTTTGGACCATACGAAGATGAATTCATACAACTGAAAAGTTTCACCGATAAACAAGATTTGAGAAGTTTAAAAATATGTTTTCCCTAAATAATCTAGCGCGGGGTTTCAGCCAAACGTGCTGGAATTGATCTTTCAAGGCAATCTCAACATCAACTTATGGAGTTTGTCTAAGGCAAGCAAAAAGGATCATCAGAATCTTATCACACATCAGAAAAGTGCTGTTTATGGACATTGGTCCCCTGGAATAATCTTTTCCATTTTTACCAAGTATTTTTGTGGATGATCTCAACTAGGTTCAACGTTACCTAATCCGGGTCCCATCAACTCTAATTGTCGACTTGATTGATATACAAACTTTTTCTTCTTATTATGAATTTAGATTCTGAATTGACGACGACGAATGTCCGCTGGCCTACTTGAGTCAAATTCAGATCATAGCACCGGCGGCTCAATGTTCTTGGTGGTTAACAGGAACAGCAGTTAGCGTCATAAAATTATCGACTCTAGTAAACCCAATATAGATAGCTCAGGCTATTTTCTTTTGTCATTAAGAATGACATGATACGATTTAGTTATATGTTATAGGAAAGTATATTGTTTTTATCTTAAATTCTCCAAGCTTTCCCATGATGTCAACAAAAATTGAATAATTTACATTGACCTCTTCAAAACTTGAAGACAACAACAGATGAGATCAAGGCCTCAGTTAAGGAACAGCTTCACTTCAAGCATCTGCTCTAGCACCATTGCAGACTGCTCGGCTCATGCCTCAGTTCAAAGCCGATCCCATTGCTTGATGATATTATATTCTTCCTATTCACAGGAAAGTACTTCAAATTGACACAAGTTCTCTCTAGTTTTGGGTTTTACCTTTGTTCAATGAGAAGATATCCACTGGAACGTTTGTGCAATCCACATGGTTGTCATGATCGAATCTACGGTTTGAAGTATCTCCAGGTTGATCTATATACATCACAACGACCGTCATATCATCGTGGTAAAAGCGCCTCGCACCTTTTTCAATTTTCTTGATGTCCTCGTAGGTCATTTCTCTTTTCCTTGCAACTTCCTGCAGGGCAGCTCTCACCAGTCGCTTTGCTATTCCCTGGAAAAAAA
>JAOSBP010000204.1:23879983-23890606 GCA_027563825.1 Erythroxylum mucronatum
TACAACATTCAAGGGTGAAGCATATCGAAGTGAGACATCATTTTCTGAGAGATTATGTTCAACGGAGGATCGTTAGCTTACAGTTCGTAGAGACGAAGTATCAGTGGGCAGATATTTTCACCAAACCACTGAGTGAAGATTGTTTTAAAGAAATCAGACGCAACCTCAACATGGTGATGCTGAGTGAGCAATCGTTTGATATTTCTTAAAAACCAGACAGAAAAAGATGGATAAAGTAACAGTGTTAGAAGGACGTGAGTGATTTGACGGTAACTTCTTTTACAAGAATAGTTTTGGAGGGAAAAAGCTGTCAGAATGTTGAGAAGCACAACCGTTTCAGAAGTCACTTAAAATCCCTAATTTTGGCGTTCGGAATTACTATCGTGTTCAGAAACAGTTTCTCTCAAAGTTCTCTGAGATTTCTTCGATAAATCCCTACTCAACAAAAATCACATGATGTATGTGAAGCCTCTTAACCGAGTGGACCCAGGCGCAGGGTTTGGAAGACATGTAGATTTTGTATCATTGCGAGAAAATGATATGGATATTGAGCCAGAAATTGTTGCGGCCGGCTAGAGAAATTTCTTCCAAATTCGTGAAGATATTTACCCCAATGAGATGTATGAATTTTGGAAACATACTGAAGCTGTTGGAGAGACAATTGTGTCTACTATTGATAGACTCAATATTATAGTGACAATGGAGTTGCTGAAGAAAGTAACCGAATGTTCAATGGATGGAATTCATCTGTCGAACAAAGCTAAATGGGTAACGAAGCTGAAGATGAATGAAAAAGAAGTCCATCGTCAGTTATATGGAAACAATGATCCAACAGAAAGGAGAGCCTCATGGTTAGTACCAAAGGCGAGGATATTGTTTTCTGTGTTATTCTATTGCATCTTACCTAGATTGGGTTCCAGACACCAGGTAACAACTCTGGACGAACAATGTATTTTTCATCTTCTGAACCACCACCCTATAGATTTACCATATTTGATCTATCAGTACATGGTAAAATCGATGAAGGATACCAAAACCTGTCCCTATGGAATGCTGTTAACAAGGATTTTTAGGGAATCTGGTATTCAACTTCAATGGGAAAAGCGAATGAAAAGGCCTATTTACAGCTATATAAATGCTTCATCAATAGTAAAAATGGGTCTAAAGTCTTCAGATAATGAAGAGACAGCATCTACAAAGGAAGCAATGGCTGAGGGGGAGCGTTCAAAGAAAAACTCTCCCGTAATAAGATCGAGGTCTCATTCTCAAGAGACAAGACCTTCAAGTGTGAGAATCATTGAAGAAGGTGCATTAAAGAGAAAAGGGGAAACACTCGTGAGTGACGTTCCAAAGCAACCCAAACGTTCACCCAGAGTGCGAACCGTACGACAGATAGAAGAATGGCAATCCAGTGAGTCCAATCAAGTGAGGAACTCTGAATTGCGTGCATCGAAGGCGATGAGATCGTTAGTCTCGATCTTGAGAGAAGATTCAATTCAAAAGCCTGAAGAGACTTAATACAAGAGAAAAGTGGAAGCAGAGAAGCAGAAGCCTCAACCTCATAAGTCACAGAGGAGGAAAATGAGTGCTCAAAAAGAAGGAAGTTTTTCGGAAGAAATGACTTCTAAGGAAGACAAACAAGAAGAAAATGTGTCTGTTACTGCTGAAGTTCGTTTGGACAAAAATTCTGTTCATGCTAAGGATAGTCACAATATGACTAATAATCCTATATTTGAGGAAATAGTTTCTACTACTATTTCAACCGAGCAATCTGAAGAGGTTGGATTGATTCCTCTATCAGACTTAGTCAGCAAGGAAAAGGTCGTCTCCACTGTTGTTCAAGGAGAAATTGATACAGAACACAGTGTGCAAACAACT
Organism: Erythroxylum mucronatum; assembly: GCA_027563825.1. Taxonomy (NCBI): domain Eukaryota; kingdom Viridiplantae; phylum Streptophyta; class Magnoliopsida; order Malpighiales; family Erythroxylaceae; genus Erythroxylum; species Erythroxylum mucronatum. The sequence continues at coordinate 23,881,862 of JAOSBP010000204.1, forward strand.
GTCCCAGTTTCTCTCCTACACAGACAAATGTTGGAAACCAGAGTGGTTGTGAAGGAAGAGAAGAGGATTAATTCTATCATTATCAGGGACAAATCGAGAAGAATAGCAAAGGCACGATTCAAACCGCTGGTGTTTGATCACTGCATCATGTATCTATTGGATATTGGATACAAGCGATTTTATGAGCAATTAAAACGAGTTGCAAAGGAACCATATCCAACAGAGTTGCCAAGTGAGCCTCATACCATTTTTTCAGTATTTAAAAGCACGGTGATTATGGTGGTCCCAGACTTTCAGCCACCATATTATGCTGAACCTGATAAGGATAAAGGGAAGAAGAAGGTCCATCCAGATTTTGTTTTGGATGATATGACGACTGAGGAAATTGCTGAACAAGTGCGGTTAATTGATGAAGTCTGTGAAGTTCAAAGGAACGCAAGTTCAATTTGCGTGTATCAAGATCCAGGAACAAGCAAGAACAAAGTCTCGGAGGATGATCCAGTGGGAGGAAGACTGAGGGAGTGTTAGTATAATCCTCTGCAAATTGGTGAGCTGGAATGTTCATATTCTGTTATGACGATCATTCTGCGAAAACGGCCATTGTGGGACATCACTTCAGTTGAGGAAGTTCTACCTTGGTTTGAAAAGACGTTTCCAAGACTAGTTGTTCCAAATGATCTTGATCTACCAGAGCCCAATTTACCTGTTCCTCCTCATCTCCTACATCTAATTGATCAAGTTGCTCCAACTGAGGATGCATACTCTACAACAATTGCCATGGTTGAAAAACCAAAAGCACCTGCACCTTTAACTTTAGAGCAGAAAGTTGATAAGTTGCTTAAAGATACGAAGAAGGTAAAGCGATTGTTGAAGAAACAAGCAAAGCAATCCGGTCAACATTTTTGAGTTATAACAAATAGGGGGAGAAGGAAGACTGAAAAGCTGAAGAATGGAATCAGGGGGATCTGTGAACAGAAGAAGGAAGAAGCAAGGATTTTGGATTTTCTGATTTTCTGATGTGTTTGTGTTCTTGTGTTAATAGTTGTTTTGAAAGGAGCTTTTCATGTGTTAAACAATATTTGTTATCATCAAAAAGGGGGAGAATGTTAAGTCAGAATAGACTTTACGTTTTGAATAGTTTTGATGACAAACAAAAAGTGACGAAATGAAAAAGCAAAAGTTGCAAAAGCAGACGTTGAAAAAGCAGACGAAGGAAGTCGGAGGTATCAATGTGTGGAAGTTACAGAGTGCAACAGCCGAACCGTTTCTTTAAAGAATCAAGAAGTAGTTATTCAAGAAGCAGTTGAAGACTCAACTATAAAGAGAGAGTCAAAGTCGAAGATAAAGACTACTGAACGATTTGCGATACAACACACATGAGAGATACATACTCAGATATCGTGAAACTCAAAAGAGTGTTTGTGCGAACAGTGTTAGAGCAATATTTTGTTCTAAACAAGCTCTATTTTACTTTCTATTTTGAAAGAGATACAGATAGCCTGAGGAGGCTAAGTGTAAAAGAGTACCTACTGTAAAGAGTCCTGAAGAGGCTCATCAAAAGAATACTTGTAATCGTTTGGAGATAGTGAAATCTCAGAAAGTGTTCTGAGGACTGGACGTAGGCCACGGTTTGGGGTGAACCAGGATAAAATCGCTGTGTCAAATTCTCTTAACTCTCGCTATTACTTGTGTTTTTGATCTTTCATTTACAAAAGTTTTAGTAAATCTGAATTAAACAAGCGTTCTTCATAAGAAGGTTAAAACGAAAAAGTTTACACAATTCAACCCCCCCTTCTTGTGTGTTGATTATCATTGTACTAATTTGTGATTAACTTCAGATATGGGTAGAGGTGTATACTTTGACGCTATAATCTATACGCCACAAGATAAAAAGTTCCTTTGTTGAACACTTGTTTGTTTCGCTTTTGTCAAATACAGTTTGACACACAAACTTATGTAATAACAAGTGTTCTGGACTTCAAATAATGTTGTTGTGGGCATTTTTAGTGTCAAAGCTCTCCATCCTAGTCAGTTACGTCCAATAGTGGGTGGCACAAAAGTCATCGTGCTAATCTACTATGGTTGGGAAATCCACCGATTTCACACAAAATATCATAGTCTAACCCATATGGTTGACCCCACAACTGAAACCATAAGTCCTTAGGGTTGGTTGGCTGATATTGAAGGGAGGTGAAGAATTCTAGGGTTAGTTCCTCATAAGCAGGATAATTAAATCGTATAAATTTTTCCTACTGAATTCTTTCACCTAAAACTTCAACCAGTTCTCTTAATCTAATTATTTATAACATATCAAAATCTAAGTATTTAGGCACTATAATGTTCTTTAAACTAAGGGTGTGGTAACAGTTACCTTCCTCCTCCTAGAAGATTGGAAAAGGTGCATCGTAATCTACTGCCCTATTTTGTTATCTACAGCTCAATACTTAGACTTTTTGTTTTGATTGGGTGTGTTTAACTGTCTGCTTGATGCGTGATCCCATTGGATTGAGAGTTGAGAAAATTTTGGAGAGAGTTGAAGACCTGAAGATGGGTAGCGAGAAGTGAGAGGAGTTAAATTATTAGGTTTAAAGAGAGAGTGAGAAAGTGAAAGGTGTAAGAAAAATGAGGTTAAGTGTAAATATACAAGGTAGGAAGGGTAAAAAGGGGTCAAATTGAAGAAAAAAGGCTGAAACTCGCATATAAGGTGTCTGGCCTGTCGCAGGGCACGATTGTGGCCCTGCAAAAATTTTGTATTCTTTCCAATTTTAGTTCCTTTTCCTCATTTCATTCCCGAAATCCTTCCATACCTTATAATTACATTATTGCCTCATTGTGCTTGCCTTCCATAACAATCCCATGTCAGCTAATCCTTAATTGCTCCAAGATATTTACCTGGACTTAAAACACACAAAAAACATAATGCAAATCCTATTTACTACAAAAGGTGACATCACAAAATGATAGAAAATTATGGAGCGCCTCTTTTACCATCGGTAGCTTAACACACTTTTTTTCATGGTGGTTTAAACGAGTTGTGTAATGGTAGCGCGATCATAGGTCTTATAAATTGCAAATGAGCCACCAGACTGTGATTTCCACCACCCTTCTTCGTCATCGTCTTCTTCAGCTTATTCCTTCGAGATTGTGGCTTTTTAGGTGGATCCTTATGATCATCACTATGTTCAACCTCTCCACGACAATTGGTTATCTGAACGATTTCTACGAAATTCTGAGAACTTCTTCTATCATTGGACACATTAAAGGGCACCTTCTCATTTCCCACCTTTAAAGTCAACTTGCCTTCATCAACATCTATAATAGATCGAGCGATGGATAAAAATGGTCATCCAAGGATAATTTGTATCTCCAAGTCTTCCTCTATGTCCAAAATGACAAAGTTTGTGGGAAAGGTAAATTTTTTCGCCTTGATAAGAATGTCCTTGATTATACCTCTCGGACGGTGAATTGATCGATCATCCATCTACACCTTCATCATGGTTGGTGCTATTTCTTCTAACTTCATCTTTTGGCATAAAGTGTAAGGCATCATACTTATACCAGCTCCTAAGTCTGGTAAAGCCTTATCTATTTTGACATTACCTATGGTGCAAGGAATGTCAAAATCCCCTGGATCATTTTGTTTTCATTGGAATGTTTCCATTTCATTAGAGTTCTTCATGGTTTCTACTTCACTCGCTAGATTTTCCAGCTCCTCTCTGATGACTAATCTCTCTTGTATGGATTTCATAAGAGTGAGTTGTGTTTTCAGCTGCTCAATTACCTAAAGGACTTTCTTTAACTTCATTTCTTTTGTATTCCATTATGCTAAAATGGGGTATGGAGTTGAAGGTCGATTCTCCTTGATTTCCTTTAGGTTATGTTCATTCAGTAGGAGATTTTTGTCAGCCCTTTTCTTTTCATTTTCCCTATTTTTTTAGCTTAGTTAAGTTTGTCCTTAGTGGCCCAGGCATTATTCTTTCTTTTGGGGTTGTTTTTGTGTTACTTGCAAGGCTCCCAGCTTTTTGTGTAGACAGTGCATCTTCTAGCTGGCCCATTTGGACTTCCAAGTTGTGAATGGAGGATGAATGATTCTTTGTCACTTGTTGAAAATATTCTTCTAATCTTTTATACGCATCATTGATGTTTCCAATCTTATCCAAATTTTGTCTAATTTGACGTCCATGGAATTAGGTTTCTCCTATTGAAAACTAGGTGACCCTTGAGGTCAGAATTGACCTCCAGCATTGTTTGACCAAAAGAAGTTTTGGTGATTCTTCCACCCAGGATTATACGTGTTCTAATAAGGATTGTTCACTCCTACATGGTCAAACTGTGCTCCCATATACTTAATTTGCTCCATTTCATTACTTTGCATCAGGAAGCAATCGATGGTATCATGATTATCCTGGCTGCAAAGCTTACATCTTTATTGAATGGCCATAACAGGGGCTGAAGAGGAAGCTTTCATATTGTTTAATTGCGGTGTTATACTGTCAATTTTTGCTTACATCTCTTACAATTAGTCAATAGCTATAGCTCCCTTCTATTCTCGGACGGTTATGCGTTGTCTACTTCGGTCATTCATCCACTGACAGCTATTACTGGCCATTTCTTCAAACAACTCTTATGCTTCTTCAACAATCTTTCCCATAAGTGATCCACCCGATTCCATCTACAATACATCTCATGGGTGGGTTGACTTCAATGTAAAAGGTTTGCAAAAGAAATTCTTTTAGTAAGATGTGGATTTGACACGTCTTTTGTAAATCCCTATATCTCTTCTACGGCTCGTAAAGTGATTCTCCCTCACTTTGTTGGAAGTTCATGATTTCTTTTATCATCTTCATAGTTTTAGTGAGGGGAAAATACTTGTCCAAAAATGCCCGTACCAATTTCTCCTACGTTATGACATTTGAGGGATTGAGAGAGTGATACCAAGCTTTTAGTCTATCCCTTCACATAAAGGGAAAAGGCCTTATCCTAGCAATATCTTCTGACATTCCATGATATCAGAAGGTATCACATATTTCGAGGAAGATCACTACATGTGCATTGCGATCCTCACGGCCAGTCCGTAGAATTGCACATTTGTTTGCAACATGTTCAATAATGCCAACTTTATTTTTGGTGAAGGTGCTTGAATAGGAGGTCTAGCAACACCTTGATTGGTTGCATTAAATTCTGGTCCCTTGAAATCCATGAGGGGCCTGAGGTTGGTGCCCTTAGTTTTCTTCTTACTGAAACTTTTGTTGAAATTCCTCAGCCATTGGCTCTTTAATTTCTTCTTCTTAGAGTTTGGCTCTTTGAATGGCTCGTTCCAAGCTAGTGATGTCAAGTGTTAGGCTTTTAGCGATTCAACTTGAACTTCGAGTGATTCTTGTGTTCATGCAAATCCATAGACACAAGATTGATGATAACGCCTTAGACTGTAAGAACTAAACTAATCCTACTACTCCCTAGCAACGATGCCTAAAACTTGTTGAGGTAAGTTTTAACAATATATGATAGGCTCCACAAGTGTACAGGTTTAGTTGCAAAAATCAAGTGTCGATCCATAAGGACTAAGCTAAATTACTATACTTATACCTTCTAAATTTGCTAAGCAATCAAATATGAAAATTCAACTGTTAAAGAAGTATCAATGCATGATTAAAATAATTTAAGCTAATATTCTAGGAATTCATATTGACAAAGAAATCATGTAGTCCTTATGAAATAAAATAATGATCCAAGTACATTAACCCACTCTTATGAATTAATTCTTTCGAAGTAATTAACGTGTTGATTCCAATTTTTAAACTAGTTTCCTAGATCAAAAATCAAATCCAACCTAATGAACACAGTGGTTAATCTCAAGTACTCCAAACAAAGAATTCTATTTCTAGATATTCTTTCAATTAAGTCTAATCTAGCAATTCATACATTAAACATCATTTTTTAGTACTTAGTTTAACAGCTATTGTTATTCAATAAGAAACCCTAGATTAGAAAGATCAAATTAATATTAGACAAAATTACTTTACTGAAATCAAGTCAACATTCAATTTAGAAATAAAAACAAAAGGTTTAATACATAAATCCTAAGTTGAAACAAACATCCTAGAATAAGAAATTTTATTGATTCATGACTGAATTCAACCTGAAAGTAAAAACTATAAACATGAACATTGAAGATAAAATAATAAATGGAAAGAGGGGAAAAAGGAACTCCAATTGCTTCTTGAATCTTGATCTTATTAGAGTTATATAAATATAGTGCCCTGGAAAGCAAGTGTATTTACATGTAACTTAATTTTCATCCAGTTACAGTTTTATAATGAAAATATTTATTATTAATGAAACAAAAGAGTTTGATTTTAATTGTGTGAGCATTATATATCTAGTCAAAAGGAACCAAGATTCTTTTTGTAAGTAATATACATATACATAGAGATCTATGGGAAATATGTATATTATTAGAATCTAAATTAATTGATTCACAGTTGAATAATCAAGTTGGTCTCTTGAATAATCAAGGGAATAATGAGTTTCATATCATAATAGTAGTTGACTATCCATAATGGCACTATTAAATGAATCTGGAATCAAGTGTGTTTTCAAGAATAAAGTGGGATGTTACTTTAATCTTAAAACATACAACTCAAGCATTCGCTTATTATGAACCATAATCTTGATGAGTGATGAACTCGTATGTATTTCATTATAATTCTTGATATGATCAGAATGAATTTTTACAGAGTATTAATCCATTGTCTGCATGTTGGAATTATTAATTGAAACATGTACCAGGGAACATTCACTCAAATAAAGAGTTTATAGTGATATCATCACTTCTAGATGCTTTACAAAGATTGGTGATGAAACTGGCGTTAGTAGTTTGATGGACTAGCTACCCATCAAATCTTAACACCAAGATGAGATATTTTGTGTTACTCACCATATAGAGTGAAGCAGGAGATCCAGAAGGAAAAACCAATTAAGGGCAAAATGGTAATTTTACATTAATGTTCATTAAGATAACAATACACATTATTAGATGTAGCTATACATAAATTAATGTATGCCCTAAAATATATATTGTCAAATGTTAATAGCCAAAAAATTGCATTTATATATGTCATTATATAGTCCATGTACACTTGTGAAATTCAACCTTTAATATATCCGAAATACAATAATAAAAAATCATTAGCTAAAATGTGCACTTATATTATCTTCTTCTAGGTCACTTGGAATATAAGTATATCAACCAATATATTGAAAAAGACAATATGTATAGGTACTTTAAAATCCTTCACAAAGTATCTCCTTATCCACTTTTACTCATCTCCTTCCTATATAAAGAAAAAGTAGATTAAAATTATTCTAAAACACCTATGCTTAAAAATAGTTTGATATATCTAAATAATGAAATACTACTACTTCATTATGACATCCATTTAATCAACATAATTAATGTAGGTCAAAAACTAATAACATAATGATACAGTTCTTTTTATAAACAAAGTCAGAATGCATGAACTTTTCAATTCACATTGGATGCACTATATTTGCATATGGGAAAATAAGCAAAAATAATCTGCAATTAATGTCAATGGCAAAGACATCAAGACAATATACAAAAGGATTAAATTAAGGAATTTTCACTTGAAGTTCTTCATGTTAATTATAGGATTTAGGGAATAAAACATTTCCTTCTTGATTGAATAGGTGTAATCAATTTGTAAATCATGTCTATGTTAGTGGTGTTGGCTTGTCCAAGTTGGGACTGAATAAGAGGGAATATTTGTTACATCATTTATTCTCAATTTACTTTATCTTGTTCTAGTTGATATTTCATTTTCAAGCGTTCGACTTTTGATTGAGCCAAAGTTTACATCATTAATTGGCTGCACTTTTATAACTATTAATGCGCTTTTTGACTCCTAATTGTGACTTTTGTGCTTAAATTGATTCCCTGTGATTAGCTCATATGAATTGCAAATTGTTAGTAAAGTTGTTACAAATTGATACTAATTGCATTTATAATTTTTCCAAGGACAATTGATGCTGCAAATTGTGATTTAATTGTAGAAACAAAGGAGTCAACCATGACAAGAAGTCAACAGGTCGTGAGCTTTTCACACATCGCGACGCAGCCAACAGTATAAATCCAGCACGTTGCGACGTAGGCCAATTTCCAAGTCGCAGCGTGCCAACAGATAGCCACATGTCGCGACGTCAACAAGTCAGCACGTTGCGGTGAGCAAGGCAGAGGACACGATGCGGCGAGAATTAATTCGCACGGCGCGACGTGCAGACGGGCGCCCAAACTTTAAATAGAAAATCATCTCACTGTTTCAGCCCGACCCGCGACCCATCCTATAAAAGCTTTGCCAAATTAGGTTAATGAGGATTGAGGAGATAGAGAGACATTGTTGGCAGAGAGAAAGGAGAGACGAGCGAAAAGAGAACACAAGGGAGCACTCATGACGCCACCCAGGGTTCCCTTCGGGGTTCCTTGGGGATAATCTTTGTATAGGTTTTATTCCTCATTTTCACAACCGACGTCCACTATGGGTAGCTTGGATTCGTCACGAGTTGTGGAGTCTCCGGTCACTATACGTGGCTAGGCTTTTTCTTTCCTCCCGAAGATGCATTGGTGGCTGGAGTTTACCGAGCTTTAAAAGGGAGTAGCTTAATCCGTAGTTTAGCTATGATTTATGAATGCCTAGGTCTAGGGTTTGTAACTTGTAGTGAAGCTAC
>JAOSBP010000204.1:23909655-23923433 GCA_027563825.1 Erythroxylum mucronatum
TCACTGGTCTCTGTGGTTCGACCCTATTCACCACTTTACTCGCTTAAGTGTTCTAGAGTAGGAATTTATTTTTGCTGATTTGACACGCCATCAATTAACATATTCCCAAATAGGTTCATTGGGAATATTAAGTCAATTGATATGATTTAGAGGTGCAAGATTTTGTTTATAAGCTAAAGTACTCAAGAAAAGTGTGAATTCAGTCAACATCTTCTCATAAGGACCAACTATCTAATTAAGAGCATTAAAAAATTAGTTTATGTTGTTCCTTGGATCTTGTATGATCCTCCTTGAGTAAAGTTAGACCTTTCCCTTCTTATTCACAAATTTTATATTAAAAAATAGTAATGTTAGTATATAGTATAAAAATTATTTAAATAAAAGCTTGGTCTTCTATATTTTCATATGATTCTAATTATTGTTCCATAATTTTAGTCAGCAATTCATGCTACCTAATAAAAATAGACTCTGTTTAAACAGTCGCTTCCTTTGCAAAACTTTCAGAAGGTTGATTACTAAGAATATGATGTTGCATACCTTCTTCATCCCCTTTACTTATTCCACTCATGGTTTTTCCTTAATAATTATCATTTTTTTCCACCTTAAAAAGTTAGCAATATAATTTGAAGGATGTAAACGTTGTGGTATGTCATTCTTCTTAAACGAATGGTCCTTCCCTTTCTTTTAAAATTTATGACAATTAAAACCATTAAATAAAAAATAAATTGTGAGAATAATTGTTGTTATGGAAATCATATACAAACCAGATGTAGTAGTAGAATAACCATATATATACTGCCAAAACAAATGAGAAAACATATAACTCTTCATAGAAAATAGTAGGAATTACTAAGATTGTGTTTTTTTAAATTTAACATTATGTTTTTTCAATGAATTGTCATTGCTTTTCACTATCCTCCAATTTGTCTTACTCTCTATATGAAAATTCAATTGAATCTTTTAGCTTATAAGTATGAGTCTTCTTCTGTTGTTTTCTCAAAAAGTTTTCCATAGACTCTGATGCAATGAACTTGGTCATACCTTCTTCACTTTTTTCATTATAAAGACCTATAACAATAAACAATGTTATTATTAGTAACTATATAGACATAACTAGATTAGTAAAGTTCATTTAAACACATAAAAATGAAAAATAGATTTTTTAATTGAAAAAGAAAAAGCTAAAGATCTTCTGTAACAAATTATTGATCAATATCCATTCAATCCCAGTCAATGTCATTAAAATCATCTTCATCTTCATCTTTTCCATCATCATTTTCTATTTCAATATTTAAGCTATTTAGAGGTATGTCAACCTTGTCTAAAAATAAATCTTCTCAAGACCATTTAAGATCTATGTCACCATCATTTCTAAATAAGTCATCGACAGTTATTTATTCTCCCTAATATATTTCTTCAACATTTTCACTTTCTTCTAAAGATACATCAAACAAATTCCAAAGTACCTTCTTCTCCACATGATAAGAACCTTCCTCAAAGCAATCAGGTATATAAAACACTTGATGTACGTGGTTGGTCAATAAAAAAGGACCCTCCATATAACATAACTTTTTGAAGTTTACCTGAGTAAGCCCATAGTCATTTTTCTCCTCTTGGTGTTTTTCCTCTAAACATGATCACTTGGTTTTTTGCTTTTTTCCCCTTCCCAAACACATTATGAGTACCATTAATAAGATCTAACACATTAGATCCTAACAAATAACTTGGTGATTCTCCCAACTCTATATCATTACTGAATGATCTCTTATCACATCTCTGAAAATGATATCTATCCAAAAATCTCTGATGATTGAGGTAACAAGTCTTTCCACTATACTTTAAATATTGAGAGTAAGTTTCATATTGGCAATTAAGGCATGCTAACTTTCCCTTTGTACTTCATTCAGATAGCATTTAATATCCTAAAAAGTCATCAATTATATATAACAAGGCTACAAGCATCTTAAATTATTGGTTAATTGAAGCATCATATATCTCTACCCCAAACTCCTATAACTCTATCAGCTTTTTAATAAGTGGCCATAAAAAATATCAATATCTTTTCTTTAAAAAATTGAGCTAGGTGTAATTGAAGATGATATTAATTTTTTTGATTTTATATATCTCCATAGTACTAAATTATAGTTTATTAAGATCATGGTCCATATATGATATGAAACATTTAGGAGGTGCTAGGTTAATTGGTATGGGAAGAAAGAAATGGGTAATGAATGAAAAAAGATAGTTGGCAATATCTTATGATTAGATGAACATTGTTTTTATATCCCCTTTTGGGGGCAGTACTCCATACCCCCAATACAGTAAAGAATGGAATGAAAGTCATATCCATTTCTATTCCTCACTATATTTATTATAATTTCTATTATCATTTCCCCAAGTGAACCAAACACACCTTTATTATGTAAAATGGATTAAATCCATCGTTGTTAAAAGTTAAAATGAAATTACGAGGATCTTTTGCAAATCAAGATACAATTATTCAAAGTCTTTCTAAGCTTGGTTATTGGAATGATGCTTTAAATTACCATCTTTATGATGCCCCTTATCTTGCCATTTCATGAATTCAAATAATTCTAAACATATGTAACAATGTTGTAGCCTTAATTTTAATGGAAAATATCTAAAAACTTTGGTTATAATTTGCCATACTTTTTAGATTGTATGATCATCTTTATTATTTTCACTACTATAAATTTTTTTCTACCCAGATACACTATACACTCTATAGTTGGTTACTTTCTTATCATTGTCTAATACAGAACACGGTAATTGGGACATTCATGTATCTTTTCATAGTGAAGTCCTAAATCCTTCACAAGTTTCTTTATTACATTAAAAGGTTTAGGAATCTTTGCATTTGGAAAGGGCTTTTCAAGTAACCCTATAAGATCAGTATATGCTACATTACTAATTCTATGGGTACACCTAAAAAGATATAGTTAAATGGTGAAAGAAAGTTTAGAACGACTTTAATAACTAAGATACAACTCTTGTTTTTCTTCCTTTACTAACCTAAAGAAATTCTTGGTATCAAGATTTATGCCATTACTAACTTCTACACAACTATTAGTACATTCAGCTATATCTTATGGTGAGAAGATGTTTTTATTGTAACTTCTCTTTTTACTAATAATACTCTCTCATTTCTTCCAATCTTAATTGAGCTACGATCTTACTCTATCCCTTTAGTTATCTAACAAGTAGCGCAAGAGCTTAATTAAGGGGGTATATATATACATATACTTATCATATATTTTATAGTTTCCACTATATGTTATCCTCTACATTAGAAAATAAGTTATATATTATTTATTCTTTAAAAGGGTACTACTCAAATATACAATTATTGTTTATGTGAAATAGTGCAAGTTATCTCCTCTCAGCTTAAAGTAGTTTGGGAATAAAGCAATGAAAATCAAATTTAAGATTGAGAAGCTTATCATAAATAATTTTTCTTTATGGAAGTTATCTTTAAAATTTTAAGTTCCTTGTCATTAGCAAAATGTCGATGAATTTCACTTATGACATCAAATGGAATGAAAAAGAATGTAAATGTTATTGCATATCTTTATCTAGCTTTAGTGATAAAGTTTTGTTAAGCGTAAAGAAGAAGAAAACAATAAAAGAGATATGGTATCATCTCACAAAGCTATACGATGATAAGTAATTCCATAACAAATTTTTCTTAAGAGGAAACTTGATACTATTAGGATGTTAAAATATATTTTAATGATTGGGAACTTTAATAATTTGATCATTTTATTATCTATGCCTGCATTATTAGATTCTATATTAAGCCACATAAATGAGTCGAACTTTTACTTCAAGGTTTAGCTAATTTATATGATTAACTCATCATTAACTTAACTAATAATCTTCTTGCAATCTACCCAGTCTTCAATGAGGTTGGAGTCGCAATTTTGGAGGAAAAACGTCAATGTAAGACGTATAGTCTAGTTTATAATAAGTTAAATTCTTGACAGTGTAGAAGGAGAGCAATAGAACATGGCCAAGTGAGAGTCAAAATCATAGTAGATCAAAAATCAATAAGTAAGAAGAATTTAAAATGCTATAATTGTGACAAGAAATGTCACTTAAAAAAGGATCATTAGAATTTAAATAAAAATTATAATCCTTACAAAAATTTTGCCATTACTTCCAATTTTAAGTATTGAAAAACAACAATTAAAGAAGGAAGTTGCTATTTAAAGCGTGATTCTTTTGAATTAGGAGTTAATTTTTGCTTCACCTTTAGAAGAGAATGGTCCCATCATTAAGAACCTTTCTTAGGAGGATTTATATACATTTTTGTGATTATCTTTTAAAGGTTGTTTATATTAGAATCGACAAGCTAAAGATCTACAGTGGGACAATTTATACTATTTAAGAGGTACGACATATAGGTGACTTAAAGAAGAACTTGTTATCTTTAGGAAGACTAGATGATTTTGGGTGCAAAATAAAAATTGTCAACAATATTTTAAAGGTAATTTTGAGGCATGGTTGTACTTATAAAGGGAGAATAGAAAGGTACAAACATGTATAATTTAAAGGGATTGACTTTGTTATAAATAAAAGTATCGGCCACTTTAAGTAGTCCAAATGAAAGACTTTTAATATTATGACATTAAAAACTTGGACATATATCTAAAGAAGGAACAAACATCCTTAATGAGCAAAACCTACCCTCTAAGTTTAAATAGGTACCACTACTCTTTGTGAGCATTGTGTTACAAGTAAGGTTGTTCTTGAATTGGTTCACTCTGATGTGTGGTAAACACATATTTCATTCTTAGAAAAACAAAGTACCTTTTCTCTTTCATTGATGACTATTCCAAAAGAAATTGGGTTAATCCTAATCAAAAGGAACGTTGATATGTTCTCAGCCTTTAAAGTTTTCAAAGCTTATGTTAAACTTGATTAAGGTAAAAAGATCAAATATTTAAGGACATATAATGGAGGAGAATATATAAGCAACGAATATAATGTATTTTGTAAGTAAGAAGGCATTAAAAGACAATTCTTTGTTGCATACACTCCTCAATAAAATAGAGTGGTATACATATGACATAACTCTATTAGAAAGAGCAAGAGCAAAGTTAAGAGCTGCAAGTTTAGATAAGGGTTTTTGGACATAAGTAGTCAATACTGCCTGTTATATGGTGAATCAAATTCTACCAATTACAGTTGAGTTAGAGACATAGATCAAAATATGGACTAGAAATTCATTTAATTAGTCTAACCTCTATATACTTAGAATTCACGTGTACATGATGTATAATAACAAAGAAATCATGATGTTAAATCCAAAATGTAGGAAATGCATATATTTAGGATATACTAGAGTAAAAGAGTATCCCTTGTAAGATCCCACTATCTACAAGATTATTTTTATTAGGGATGTCACCTTTATAGAAGAAAAACATAAAGGAAAGAAGAAGACAACAACATTTCACAAAGAATTTTAAAGATTGCAATAAAGTAGAAAATGAATTTCAGTAAAAGACTTCATTAAAACAACACCAGAGCAAGATTTTCAACTGTTATTTGAGTCTAAAGCTCCAGAAGTTTGTCAATAAAATAGTATAAAAGATCACTAAATTAGCACTCAAATTATGTAACAGAGGGTAATATAGTTTATTGCCTTTTAATATAAGATAGATAGTAATCAGTTTTCTAAGAAGCACTTAATAATCCAGACGTGTCTCAGTGGATAACAATAGTGCAAAAAGAAATTGAAGCTCTTCTTAGAAATAAAAATTGGTAACTTGTACCATTACTGCAAGGAAGGAAGCCAATTGGAAATAAATGAGTCTTAAAGGTCAAGCAAAATGGTGATCATCAAGTATAGTGGTATCGAGCAAGGTTAGTGGTAAAATGATATTCTCAAAAATAAGAAATTGACTTCAGTGAAATATTTTTTTCCATACAATTCACCTCACTATTGTTATAGTCTTAACAATATGTGCTCTATTTGACTTGCATCTAGAACAACTAGATATGAAAACTATTTTTCTTCTTAGATATATTGAAAAAGAAATTTATATGCTCCAATTAGAAGGTTTTGAAAAAAGGAAAATAAAACTTAGTTTACATGTTGAATAAATCTTTACATAGTCTTGAACAAGCACCAAGGTGTTTGTAACAGCCCAGACTACCTGGCCACATATATTGTCTGCTTTGGGTTGCCCCTCGGGCCAAACCTCTCAAGGTTTTGCTCTTTCCACCCTTAGGGAAACGCGTCTTAGGGGGAGAGATATCCATACCCTTATAAGGGATACTTCATTCTCCTCTCCAACCAATGTGGAATTTCACACTCTCTACCCCCTTAGGGCCCAGCCTAGCCGGCACAACAGTTTGGGAACCAGCTCTGATACCATTTGTAACAACTCAGACTAACCCCCCATAAATATTGTCCGCTATGAGTTACCCCTCGAGCTCAATTCCTCACGATTTTGCTCTTCCCACCCTTAGAAAAATGCGTCTTAGGGGGAGAAGTATCCATACCCTTATAAGGCATACTTCGTTCTCCTCTCCAACTGATGTGAAATTTCACACTCTCAACGAAATACACCTTATAAGGGTATAGATACCTCTCCCCATAAGACGCGTTTTCCTAAGGGTGGGAAGAGCAAAACCGTGAGGTGTTTGGCCCGAGGGGTAACTCAAAGCAGACAATATCTGTGAGCAGGTGGTCTGGGTTGTTACAAATGGTATCAGAGCTTGTTCCCGAACTGTTATACTAGCTAGTAGGTGGGTGGTCTAAGTTGTTACAAATGGTATCAAGGCCAGTACCCGAACCATTGTGTCAGCTAGGTTGGGCCCTAAAGAGGGTTGGGTCCTAAGGGGGTGGAGAGTGTAAGATCCCATATCGGTTGGAGAGGAGAACGAAATATGCCTTATAAGAATACGAATACCTCTCCCCCTAAGACGCGTTTAAGTGTGTGAAATCTCACATCGATTGGAGAGAAGAACGAAGTATGCCTTATAAGGATATGGATACCTCTCCCCCTAAGATGCGTTTTCCAAAGTGTGAGAAGAGCAAAACCTTGAGGGATCTGGCCTGAGGGGCAATCCAAAGTGGATAATATATGTGGGCAGGTGATTTGGGCTGTTATAAATGATATCAAAGCTAGTTCCCAAACCGTTGGGCCCTAAGGGGGTGGAGAGTGTGAAATCTCTCATCGGTTGGAGAGGAGAACGAAGCATGCCTTATAAGGGTATGGATACCTCTCCCCTTAAGATGAATTTTTCAAGGGTCGGAAGAGCAAAACCGTAAGAGGTTTCGCCTGAGGGGCAAATCAAAGCGGACAATATTTGTGGGCAGGTGGTCTAGGCTGTTACAATGTTGATATAAGAGATTTGATTCCTTTATCATAAGCCTTAGACAAAATAGACTTAATGTAGTCCCTTATGCATATTTTAAGAGATTTGGTGATAATTATTTCATTATTTTATTATTGTATATCGATGACATATTGGTTGTAGGCCCTAATAAAGATCGTATTAAATAATTAAATGCACAATTCGTTAAAGAATTTGAAATGGAGGACTTAAGACCAATGAATAAGATTTTGGGGATGCAAATTCAACAAAATACAAATAATAGGAAGATTTGATTTTCTTAAAAAAACTTGAAAAAGGTTTTGTAATGCTTTAATATACAAAATTGTAATGCAGAATCCCTCTTCTTATTAATTTCAAGTTATCATCTAGTATGAGCTATATCTAGTATGAGCCATATAAATGACGATGGAATGATGGAAATGTCTCAACTATTATATGCATTTACAGTGGCAAGTTTAATGTTCATCGTGATTTGTCAAGATTAAACATTACATATGCAACGAAAGCAATTAGTTGTTACATGGCGAATCCTAGTAGAGAGTATTGGAGCGAATCCTAGTAGAGAGTATTGGAATGTTGTAAAAAGAATCATAAGATACATTAAAGAGACATTTGATATTGCATTATTATAAGAGGATCAAACTTTATTGTTAAAGGATATGTTGTCTCTAGTTTTGTAGGTGATCTTAATAACAACAAATTCACTAAAGTTTGTGTGTTTACACTTATAAGCAAGGTTGTAAGCTAGGTCATAAAACTCAAATAAGTTATGGCTATATCAATTACAAAAGTGAAATATATAGTAGTTACAAAAGGCAGTAAAGAAGTAGTATGAATAAAATTGGTATTGGAAAAACTTAGGTACAAGCAACAAAAATCTTCATTATTTATGATAGTAATAGTGTCTTGTATTTAGCAAAGAATCCAATGTTTCATTCAAAAGCTATGCACATATGATTTGAGTTTTACTTCGTTCATAAGGAAATGGAAGAAGGAACTATAGATGTGCAAAAAGTTCATACCAAAGATAATATAACATATTTATGAAAAAAGTAGTCAATAATGTTAAGTTTATTTGTGTTAATTCTCATGCAGTCTGATAAAATGTAAGGAACATAATAATGACAAAGTGATATGAAGATTGATTTGTTCTCAATCAAATTTTCAAGTGAGAGACTGTTCAAAATATTTAGATTTTACTCAAAATATTTAGATATTATTAACATTATAAGAATCTATATATTATTTATAAAATATTTAGATAGAGATAATAACTCGTAGTGCAAAAGTAAACATTAAAAGTGTAGTAATTATAACAAATTAAAATATATAGTCATAATTAATTTGATTCACTTATAAATACCTATCCATCTTTTCATATCATGTATTAAAAAACAAATTCAAACATGTAAGAATAAAGTTTACAAGCATTCTAATCTCATAAGCTCTATTTTACAAATTAATATTTATAATTTAAAAATAGATAATATTTATATGATAATTTCTCTTTTTCTCATAAAAATATTTTGTATTCTATTTTTTAATTTTAATTTGTGTGTGATCTTATTCTAATCCGCTAATTATTTTAGTAATATAAAAATAAAAACTTCGAAGAAAGAATTAAATCTCCCTAAAAGAACAAACATATTGATCAACAAAAATAATATCATAAGAAAATGATATACGAATCCCATAATAAGAGCTCTCTCAAAATATGTATTAAATAAAATTTTAAATATATATATATATATAATAATTAGATAATTATGCACTGTATAAGTCATCTTAGGAATTTACGGTGTTAATTTAAGCCTCTATTTCATTGGGCTTATATTAACAGAGCTTTTATTAGTAGAGTTTTTTTTCTGTAGATCTTTTATGAGAAAAATTTTCTAAAAAGCTAGTTGACTGTTTGACTATCATTTAAAAAAGAGTTTTTTTGAAAGAGCTTTATATAGTAGATTGTTTGACAACATAAAAATAAAAAATACTTTTAATTTTAACTATATTTTATTTTGTAATAAATATTATTTAAAATATATTAAACAATATGCAAAGCACAATATGTTAATTATTATATAATTTTAAACATATGAAACATAAATGAAAATATATCTAACCAAATCTTTTATATAGATTATAACATAAGTAAACTAATATCGAAAATAAATATTAAAACATATAAGAAATCAAATAATATTATATAAATCTCAAATAAATATCTAAGTTGAGTAAATAATTAAATACATAATAAACGGGAAGATGAATTTGTGGGTATTGTGAAAATTATGTATAAAACATAAAGACAAAATGGACTAAAAATAGGTTTATTAATTGATTTGAAAAATCTACATGAAAAAAGCGCTTTTTTAAAAGCTTTAAATTTGATCTTTTTAAAAAGATATTTTGACTGCTAAAAATGTCATATATATTAAAAAAGTAATTTTTTATTTTACAGTCAAACAACTATTTTTTTTTTAAAAAACTTTTATAATAAAAAAAGTATTTATTAATTTCCAAAAAATCCCATCTAAATAGGCAGTAAGCGACGAAATTGACTTATGGCCAAGACTCTGTTTATGTATGAAGCAGCGAAACAATGTTGGAATGGCTTGATTACAGAGCACATAACAGAAACGGTAGATTACCTACAATAATCATTGGATTCTCAGACATTCCAACTAATTTTGATCTCTACTGAAACTGAGTTCATACATTACATCAAACCCACTGTATCACAAAATCATGCAAGAAAACGACATGATTCCATCCCTGAAATCCTCCTAATTACATGCTCTTTTCCTGTCCGAGCTTCAACCGCATTCCTTTTCAACCACTACTGCTACTTTTTGTTGTATGTTCTTATTAGATAGTCACGACTGCTGCTTTCACACACCGAAAGATAAAAAGCAGCCACCGTCACACTTTAATCATGACTGTCACCTCCTCCTCCACCTTCATCACCATCACCACCATCTCTCACTTTCTATCATTTCAACGCACCATGGTATAATTTCTCAATCACCAAAACCATATGTATTATGTAATAAAATACGCACACAGTCACAATTTTCTCAGGAAAGACAAGAAAGAGACGATGTATGGATGGCTTTTAGTGTCTAGATTACAGTGCCTCCACGCCAATTTGAAAAGGAACTAATACAGATTTCAAAATTAAAGAAAAAGTGGAAACCAAGGGCATGCAAGCGCCTAGCTGGAAAAATATAATGATAAGCATGCGTGAGGACTGTTTCACGACCTTCTCATGATCAAAAGATCTTAACTTTTCCAATTCTAAAGCTCCTTTATCCAATCATACGTTCGATGACGTGCCATTGCTTGCTTTCCTTCCTGTTTTTCCGCCATTTTCTTCTCGTTCTTTATTTTTATCTTCAACTTCAACTGTTTCTGCTTCTCGTCTGTGGGCTCCCTTACATGATTGTGGACATGATTACCTATGTTACTGTTGCTGTTTCTAATGATTAGTGTGTTCAGTGCAGCAGGTTTAATTACACTAACCGAGCAACTACAACCGCTTAACAATCCTCGTCTCTTGTCTGAGATAAACCTCTGTTTCTCCAAGTTCTTGTCTTGACTGCTATTACAAGGCTTAACACTACCATCGTTGACATCGATTTGGCTAAAATTATTATGAGCATTGGAATTGCTGGAGCTACTACTAGAGCTACTGTTTCGACTAATTGCAGAGTTACGAACCTTTAGATCTTGCAATTCGATCTCTGGTGTACGGACAAGCCCCCGTCTTAAAATGTTCCATACAGAGGATTTCCTAGTCCTGTTACTAGCAGGATTTCTACCTGGTTGAGAGATAGGTAGTCTGATTTGTGGCCTGGGACTTTGGTGATGACAGAGAAACTGATTTGAGACCCTTGGCTTGGGAACTCTTGCTTTGATGGCAACAGAACTGCCATTGCTGCTTGATGATTGATGACTTCTGCTACTACTGCTTCTACTGCTGAAACTCGTGGACCAAACAAGCGAGTAATGGTCCATAGACTCTGACCTCGATATGCTCCGACTAGGCTTGAAGCTATCGAGCTTGGAGAACTTGTTAAAATTACATTCTGAACTCAATGAGAGACGCAGTGGTAGAATTTGGCCTTGAAAGAATATGTCATCTGCTGCACACATTTCTAATTCTGTAGATTGACAAGCATCCCAGGGGCTAAAGTCGAAATCTTGATTTGCTTCTGTTGCTGGAGCCTCTTCTTTGCTTGATTGGTTCCCGTCATTTATCCAGTTGACCGGCAAATCACACAGAGACAACGCTTCTTCTTCTTCTTCTTCACCAACTTCATGTCGACAAGATTTGGAATTTTCCCATTTCTCGTCATCATCTGCCATTTTTAACCAACAAAAAGTCTTATTTGAAACACTATTGGCTCTTACTGTTACGAGTCTAGAGGTAAAGATCTACGATTTATATACAAAGAAGCAGATGTTTTAAGATGAGAAAGAAACAGCAACTCCGGTCCTTGCACGAGAGAGAAGGAAAACAGAGGCGGTTAAGTGAGGCAGAGACATGTGGAGTAAGAAGAATTAAAGCTACTGGAAGAAAGCTTATGACAAAGGAATAACAGAGAGACTACGGAAGGCGGGCCTAAGAGCTAACTCTACTCCTCTCTCTTGGGACCGAAACAAAATGCTGCCAATGGGCACACAAGCCATTTATTGACCTATGTTACTGTCTCTATGAACTCTCCTTTTCACTTATTATATTGCAAGAGCTAAAGTGGGCCACGGAGTCGGAGGGTTTTGCTATCCAAATGACCTTTGCTTTTTCCTTCTTTTGTACGGTTACTTGTTCCTTATGCAAATGCTATCTTGAAATCAGAGTAAAACACATCCTATAGCTTTTGATATCCTCACCAAGCCGTCTTGGTGTTTCCAAATTAAATTGCATGATCATAACATCTTTATCACTAATGGACAATTTAGAACACTAAGGGAGATAAGCAAGAAAAGAGTTAGTCCATATTCTTTTTTACTGAGTGACATTAGGTTGGAGAACATCGTAATTGGAAGTGATTAGAATCTGATAATGTATGATTGTGATTTGGGAGGGCCATGTCACGGAGGGCGTGTGATATTGCCTAAAAGATAGAAGCCCTTTTTTGTGATGGAGAGGACGTCTCAACCATCAGGTAAGAAAGAGATTGGATTTGTATGGTTGAAAGCAGCAATCGGAGAGGAAAGTTGAAAGG
Source organism: Erythroxylum mucronatum (assembly GCA_027563825.1). Lineage (NCBI taxonomy): Eukaryota > Viridiplantae > Streptophyta > Magnoliopsida > Malpighiales > Erythroxylaceae > Erythroxylum > Erythroxylum mucronatum. Next base: position 23,922,249 of record JAOSBP010000204.1, read on the forward strand.
ACGTGCGAGTTCAGAACAACGATAACGGCAAAACTTACATCGCCAATCACAATGTTATTTTTCGGACAATAATTGGTGTGTTAATTTATATGTTTTTATATACAAAACATAATATTTCATTGAACCATAAGATCTAATAGAAGACAAGGCTCTTAAATCATACGGTCGATGATACTCACTCAATTATTATGACAGAACAAATGATTCTTGGATAACTTAAGGTTTAGCACCAACAACAATAATGATAACAGCCGGCAATAAGTAATATTAAAAAAGTGTTTGATAAGTAATCCAAGGACACAAAAGTATAACCGTACGTATTGTTTCCAAGACTTCGATCAAAACAAAGGAAACCCATATATGTGCATATAATCAAAACATGGAACAAATCTTTATAGTATATGACTATAGAAAGAGTCGGTGTACCGAGAGAGTCCTCGCAGGTAAGGTATGTATCTTTTGCCGCATTTTGTCCTTTGTGGATCCAAGTGAAAGGAGTTTAGTAACATGATATACTAATGGCTTTATGTTTTTAGAATCATACTCTAGATATAACGTTTATATGTGTAAAATGTTGAGCGACTAGTAAGAAGTAATTAATTATTCAGTTCATATTATTGTACACTAATCGACCAACGCTTTACAACTAGTTATTTTAATAACTAGTTTTCAATCATAATGACTAATTTAAGTACCAAAATTCTATAAATATATGTTTTCTGTTTAGATTTTGTATCGAAAAGCATTTAGTATTTTTATACACATGTTTTTATGGTTTTTCAAGTATTTGAGCATTCGTTATCCCGTTGTTGAGTAAGTGAGAAATTTATATTTATCAGAGTGATCAAGTGACATCTTTTGAGTTGTAAATTTTTTTGTGTGAGTGGAGTTACTCTTCACCTTATAAAAAGAGTGTAAGAAGAGTTACTCTTTAGTTATGAAAAGCAAGATTATTGTAAAAAGGTTCCTCTTAACCTGTTGATAGAAGAGACCTAGCAAAAATTTCAATAAGTGTGGTCGGGTCGGTCATGCAAGGCCCGGAACCAATTAAGGCAGCCCGTGGGCCGATCGGTCTGTCCTCCCTAGAATAGGCCCGTATCCAACGACAAGGACAGGCCCAAGCCCGATCCACGCTCTCCACAGCCCGGCCCGGCAGCATGAAGGAACTTCCCATGCAGAGTCAGA
>JAOSBP010000204.1:23933609-23947944 GCA_027563825.1 Erythroxylum mucronatum
CTGGCTATGGAATGTTCTTCTTCTACTGGTTCACCTTGAACATGATCAGGATCTGGTTCATCAACTTGATCTGTCTGATGTGTAGAAGACATCTGTGAAGGACCTGAACTACCAATCTCTAACTCCACCTATTTCTGTATACTATCCTCTTTTTCTAAATTACAAGGATTACAAGACTCTTTTCTAGGATACAACATAGAGGACTAAATTGGTGACTATTTAGCTCTTCATCCACATAGCAGTAACACCCACATACACACAACATCAACAATACGCCACACACATATTTTTGCCGCAAACTTACCTCTAGGTTTTCTTCATGGACTCCTTTCCAAACAAGGATACTATCGGATCCTTATCTTTTTACCAAAAATTCTGCTTAAAATAGATATATAGAATATGACTCCAATTCAAATCCAAAGCAACATCCAATTTCAAAACAAAAATAATCTCCTTTACGCAATCTCCAATTAAAGCACATCTTCAAGAATATGATAATTCTCATATCCAATAAAAATGCCAAAAATAAAGATAGGATATATTTAACATAAATCCTAACAGTAATTATTGTTTTATACTTGTCACAGTATTTTCATTCTCACCTTGCTATTAATCGGGACATCCAGGAGCTGTTAGCTAGGCAGTGGTGCTCGCTTCAGCATGTTCTTCGGTAAGGCATTCAATGCATGGATTTTTTTTGCTAAGCTCCGATCTTCCCAAGAGCTCTTGTGGTCTTTTTGGCCAACTCCCTTCTCTTAAGATTCTCTTGCTTTCTAATGTTTTTACGAAGAGCTAGTATCTATTGCTCCTCTCCGCCTTAAACAAAAAAAATAGTTACTGGATGGATGAATGTTGTGGCCGCATAGTACATGGTGTCACACGGGGCAGCAACCTGTGCTCCATGGAAAGGAATCCAAATAAATGAAATTTGTCAAAAACTGCGGCGGTGAAGTTATGGAGGAGATATGTTGTGATGCGCGTTGGAGTTAATGGAGGCTGGAGAGCCTACTGGCTTGTACTTTCGGTACATTTGTTTGACCACCGTATCATCGTCGACGGTTTGTTTTTCACCGACGGTGATGTTATTAGTGCTCTATGACAAGCATTTTCCCTTGACAATATAAGACTATAACTTAGGCTTAATGTTACAATAATTTTAGAAGGTATTTGGTGAAATGTTACGAAATTAGATGTAATTTTTAATATAATGGAATGTGAAAAGGAAAATTGTAGTTTATAATGTAAGAACACAATTAAACTGTAACTTGGAAGAGCTGGTCCAATTGTTAAAGATAGGCGGATTGTTTCTTTCTCAACATCACTTGATTGCTATAGAAAACACAAAACATGAATTGAGGTTGAAATTAAAAACTGAGTTCAAATCAAATGATTTCATCAAATTAAAAACTGAGTTCATCTTCTTACTATAACTTAATATTTATTATATTTCAAATATTAAAAAACTCAACTATTTCAATCATCCTGTGCAATTTTTCAGTTAAGTTTTTAATTTTCTGATTTAATTTACTTTAATAACTCTGGTTGTTAAAAATTGATCAATTTATTAATTAATCGGTCAATTTTAATAAATTAATAAGTTTTTATAAATTAAAATTAATTAATTAATTTTTGTTTAACAATTTTTTTCAATTTAAACTTTTTCGTTAAATAAGGGTAATCTGTTTCAATAATAATTAAAATCTTTAATTTTATTTAATCTTTATCTAATTTTGTAACATCTTAATGATGGTTAAATATTTTAGATCTTAAATTTTTTATTTTACAATAATAATGTTTACATAAATAACAATATGTCTTTTTATTTGATGAAATTTAACTTTCTGGTTTAATTCATTTTAATAACTCTTATTGTTAAAAATTGATCAATTTATTGATTAATCGGTCAATTTTAGTAAATTAATAATTTTTTATAAATTAAAATAAATCAATTAATTTTTATTTAATAATTTTTTTCAATTTTAAATTTTTTGATAAATAAGGACAATTTCTTTTAATGATACTTCAAAATCTTTAATGTTATTTAATCTTTATTCAAAACCTTTTTTTTTGACATTATTATTCCGAACCTTTTAGTCCTTAAATTTTTTATTTTACAATAATAATATTTACATAAATAAAAATATATCTTTTTATTTGATCAAATATATAGTTATTAGTTTTAATATTAAAATTAAAGTTCTAATTTAACTTAAAAATTAATAAAACTAGACTTCATTATAATTAAACATAAAATACAATATCGTAATCAAGGAATGACAAATATCCAATTTTGCAACCTGGTTACAGTCCTTCCTTTCTCCAGTGGATTAAAACAAACGTAAGTGTGGCAGAGGCGAGCACGGGCTTAAGCCTTGATGTGCTAAGAAGTTTGTATTGTGATGTTTGAGCATATAGGTGACCCACTCACTTTCTGGTTCCTCGTCATCAACGCTTCAGCTTTCGTTTATGCCAGAAAATTGTAACTGGAATACATGAATCGCTATTCATTCTTCTCGAGTCGAGGAATTCGATGTTTTAGTACCGGAGCTGAGTCGATTCGGTCCGAGTTTCCCTCCGAGAACGCCTACGATATCTTGGGAGTACCGGAGACCTGCTCGTTCGCTGAAATCAAAGCGTCGTTCCGAAAATTGGCGAAAGAAACTCACCCGGATCTCGATCACTCCAACGTCCATTCTCAACGCTTTATTCGAATCCTCGCCGCTTATGAGGTGCTTGCTACTCTTGATTATCGCCTGAATGGCTGAATTTCGTTGTTATTATTGCTGTAGTAAATGGAAAATAGTTGGTTATTTCGCTATGTTTTGCATTTTTGTTTGTTTTTCTTTTCAAATTTGTTCGAGATAGGAGACAATTATTAATTACGCTAAACAAAAGCTGGTCGCCGAGTGGCTTGAGTAGTCCAGGTAGTCTAGTAGTAGTATTAGGAGCATCACGACTAGTTGTTTGACTTTGTAGTTGATGTAATTCTTGAGACTTAGGCGATTTGGGGGTTGTTTCAGATCCTTTCTGACTCGGAGCGGAGAGCCCACTATGACAGGTATTTGCTGGCTCAAAGAATGGTTTTGGAGAAACATTCTAGACCAGTTTCTACGTTGTACATGTACAAATCGTATACGACTGCAAGTAAAGAGATGGAAGTCGTGGAATGGTTGAGGTGGTACAGATCGGCTATAAATGATATAGTTTTGGAGAAGAAGGTGGCGGTTGGAACGGGATATTTCAGTGTTCTTGAAGCTGATTTTTATTCAGCTGTACATGCAGCTTACTATGGACCTGGTATTGAGTCTATGGATCTTCTTCCTGATTGCTTCGAGGCAGAGGAAAGATCTGTCTATGACACCCCAGAAGTCCTGCACTTGGTTTCAGGTCGTGATCTTTTTGGATTGGTGTGCCTTGCTGATTATAATCCTCAAATAGCTCCTGCTTGCACCCAAAAGTTAAGTTCCTTTGATGCTGATGGTTTGGGAATCTGTCCATCTTCAGAGAATGAGAGCATCCTTAGGAGTTCAACTGTAGCTGATGATGCTGAAAATCTTAAGATTCTTGCCAGGACTACCATGCATAACAAGTCATATGCATTTAAAAATTTGGAGTTGCATGTTGCTGGAAGGTTGGTTGCTGTGGCCACTAGAACACCCCCAAAAAGCCTGTGTGATGACATGCAGGGCAAAGATGCTGAAGATGAAATCCATGTTTTTCTTAGTTCAGATAGCAATTTCCCAAATTCCAATGGAGGGTTTTCCAAGAATTCTATTTCAGCTGGTGCAGCTGGATCAACGATTCAACTGGGAACTGTAAGAGGGCTGGGGACCTCTCCTGAGGAGGGATCATGCTTTGTCTATGATAACACTGGTATTAAAACCCACGTGATAATGAAACACAGAACATTCATGGTTCGTGATGTTCCTCCGGATATATCCAGCTTTCAGTTACATAAGTGCTTCAACTTCTATCGCTTGCTGTACATGCTCCTAGTATTGCTGCATTTCACTGTTCAGTCTGTGCATCTTATGAGTTGTCACTACAAGGGAAAACTGTCCTTGTGTATCTAACAAAATAACAAAAAAGAAAAGAAAACATTCTTCCTCTTGCACATTGCTTTCTTGCATGAAGTATTACTATAATTGTGTTGTATTACTTTATTCAAAATTGCAGGTGAGGCACATGCACTGGTATGGGCTGGGACACAAAGTTTCTGTTTGTGAGTGTCGATGCACAAGAGCGCGGTTACCCCCCAGCAAGTAAACTCTATCATTTCAGTTGTTTGTGATGGTTGAATTTTTTTGGTACTCTTTACTTACATAGCTAAACCTCATTATTTAATTAATTGCTTATATGAAATGATTTTACAGAAGAATAATTTCAATATCCTTCTAGGTTCACTACTAGCAATTAAGGGTGGAAAATAACTTCTAGCTTGCTTGATTGGACTCTCTGTTTATAAACATTAACTGTAAATTTTTATGATTTTCTTAATGTCGATTTGTTTTCACTTGAGCACTAGCCTTGACCGAAAATGCAATTCCCACTCAATTTTCAGAAAGATTAGGTCCAAATTTAGTATCCACTTTTTGGTTCATGATTTTGGTTATTTGGACAGCAATTCATTTTAGTTGCTAACAATTTTGATCAGCTCGTTAAACTCAACTTATAACTGATAATTGTTGATTGATAGCTGGTAACTAAAACCTTTTCAATGTCTCCTGCTATTGGATTTGGAAAGATGAGGGCATGATGTGTACTAATTAAAATTGTTCATCTATATTTCGTTGTATCTTTTATGGAGACAATTGATCCGTGCCTTGAGAATTTTTTCTACTTGTAGTTTGCTTCATATAGATTTTTGTTGCAGATTTTGGCTGTTTGAGCCTCGTTGTGGCACGCACGATATAGGTGGTTGGTATATTGAAACATTTGGCAAAGATAGAAAAGGTCATACAGTCCTGTCCCAGAGACATTGGGATGGCTTTAGTGAAGCTGACCAGAATGAGAAGTAAGTATATCTTGTGTAGCTTCAGAGAAGATTTCAGTTTTATCAAGTAATTTAAGCTTTGTGGGGACAATTCTTCTATTTGCTGGCTGTCAATAGTACTTCGTTATCAATCAAAACTATAATTTTTTGTATATGTTGAATCTATCTATTTTCTACTTGAAGCAAAAGATAATCTAAAATAAAGTACGAGGTGTCTCTTAATAACAAGATGACTTGAAAATTCTAAGATTTTACATTTTAAGTTTGTTGTTCCTATTCTGCAAAATATCTTAGCTCTTCTTCTCTTTTGGATGTCAAAGCATTTAATCCTATGATTAAACTCTCCTATTTATAACACATTAGTACGTTTGGTCTACAAACATGTTTTCAAAATGAAATAAAAACAATAAGTAGGTGCTATAATCTACAGTAATCCTGGATAACTTGTTTTTTGTATTATTTATGTACTTGTTCCCCATCAAATCTCTATTTCTATTGTATCTTAGCCCATAGGTTGTATTTTGATTGATAGGTGAGATTTTCTAGATGTGAGATACAATTACACCTAACACAACCATTCTGGACCTTGATTTAATGAAAGGAAACATCCAAACATCTTCTTCTATTGGGTGATGCTCTTTCGTTGTAGTCTTTACCCTTTTCCCTATCCAAATTATACATTCACTGATAGATAAGTATGGAAAACAAATAAACCTACTACCTAGTAGGTAGGAGAAAAATATGATATGAAACTTCTGCAAATAAATGTCAGTAGAGGAGGAAATAAGGAAATAGATAGATGAAGAGGAAATAAGGAAGTAGATAGATGAACTCAGGTAGAGAATACTGGTATTTAGGATTTTATTGATAAGGGAGGAAGATATTGGATGACTAAAGGCCACATTTGAGAGGTGACCAACTCTCCCACTTTCACAACCTGACAGACTACCCAATACCCTTCCTACCTCACATATGCCCCTATTATACCCAACATTTCTGACACAGAATCCTACAACCTGCTACCTCCTCTATATGGTACTAGCATTCTAACAGAAAAACAAAGCCTTTAGCCTGCAGAAATGACAGCAGTGCCAGCTGTCGGTTCCTACTTCTTTATCCTTTCATATTGTATACGGATAGGAGGCTTAACAAAATATTGATCTAGTCACTATTTTTAATTCCTTCCTATCGTCGTATGTTTCCAAATTTTTCTGCTATTTATATTTATGCAGGAGACTCCATCCAGCAATGTATTTACTTCCTCTTGCATATAGAACTTTGGATCTTGAAGATGCAAAAAGAAGGAAATATAGTATAAGGGCTATTCTTGAAACTCAACTGTTTAGAGTTCTTCATTGGTGCAAGAAGCTTGTTTAGGAGTGCGCAATTGGGGGTTTTTTTTGTAGCAAAACCTGCTACAAAGTCATGGGTTGGGAAGGCTTCTCATTTTGTATGTAAATGCCCTTCTTTATGAGACAACGATGACGAAAACAACAATAACGTCCTAGTAGAAATTCCATTGACCCTCCTTTAATCAAAGCTGGCTGCATTTTCTGCCACATGACTACCATGGTTGGAGTGATGAACATTTTAGTGGTCATGGCTCAATCAATATGATTGCAAGGGGTGTCATATTTGAATAATCTGAAACCCAAATACCTCAGATCTGGAGAAGTCTAATCTTTTGTTCCCTGGGTTGAAAGTGTAAGTGGTTTATTTTGCTTTGGAATTCAGTTACTTGAAAAGGAAATCAATCTAAGCTATGTCCCTTCAGATTTCTGGAATATGGAGCGTTTAAATGGTTGATATTGTGCACACAAGTTTGCAATTAATTTGGCAAAGGAATAATTTGTCTGCTGATTTTGAGGCAGATGTTCCTGAAATTTCCTCAGGCACGTGGCAGCAGGACAAGTATGCCATGAAGCTTTTTCTCCTGGAATACAATAAATATATATTTGTAAATGGAAGTTCATTGGGATTTGGATTGCAGATGGAAGCTTACGAATTCAGCTGCATCTATATGTCTTTCTTTACTGATTCTACCTCTCAATGTGTGTTTTCCATTGTAGTCCTAGTGTTGGAAGAGGGATTTTTAGTATCACTTATGATGTTACTGAGAAAAGTTCACGAGGTGATGGGGCAACTTTCCAAATGATGAAAATTACTGCCTGTACCTATCGCAAATGCTTTGTTTTTCCTTTTTTTCTTGTACTTATACTACTGAAACAGGCCTTTCACTCTACTCCGCTTAACTGCGTGCCTGGGACAAGAACTCTCTTCGATATAATATCTGCGAAGTAGTCATTCAGCCGATAAATGATGTGGAGCAAGCTGCTGATGATACCAATAAATTCTTAAGACGACTAACAACCCGAGGAAGAGGGTTCCAGTTCCAGTGGCTAGCACAAATCTTACGATTCTTCTACAAAGTTGGAACGTAGAATACAGTTGCCTGTCTGCATGAAATATGATTCTCCACATGCAGTTCCTGCTTTAATTAGGTGACATGAAATTCTACTTTGTGAAATTTCTCTGGATGCTTTTCTTCAAGTCTATGATGGGTAAGTGAGTTCTATGGGTATTTCTCTCACTATTTGTGTTCAAAAGGTCTTCATTGTGACTTATCTTAGGAGGATCAAAATTTGCAGCCCCAATTGGAAGTCTGAGGACTGTCGAAGGTACTAAAATGAGTCCTCCAAGACCTAGAACCTCAAGAATAGAACATTCAACAGATGGAATGCACATAAAGCAGTTATCAGACGCTGACATAATGGTTTTTGCTCAAAGGGATGTCCAAAGTTTAGCTCTTTCCTGGTGTGTGTCATGTGGCTGGAGATGCAGCTTGCACAGCGTGAAAGCTGTTTCTTTACACGAAATTATGTGTGAAGTAGTTGCTTTTCCAGATAAAGAGAAGGATTCGGAAAGGAAGAAAAGAGAAAGTTTCATACAGATGTTCGTTATTCCTGGACTGTTAGAACAACGATTAATGCAACAATCAAATATTCATTCATAACAAGTCATGTGGCCAGTTGTTTTCAGTTCTTTTACTGAACCATTTGACCACTGAATGAAGAGTTGAGTGTTATACTAAGATCGTTATTGGAAGGGGTACAGGTGGCTGGTGATTCGAGAAGTGAGGAAAAGATGCCGAAATCAGTTGGAAGAAGCAGCAAAATACGTAAATCACCCTCAAGGCTTCAGGATTAAATAGCTCAAGGAGAAGATGGAGTGGGCGAGAATTATGTGTAATCATTTCCCTATGAACTTCCTTCTTTTATCTGAATACTCTTCTGATATAATTTTCCTTTTGTCTTTGAATCTTTCCTTGCGTTTGAATTGAATTAAGCATTGTGCCGGTGACAGACTTGAATTAAAAAAAAAAAGTATGCTCAGTTTTGCTTAGCAGTTTTCGTACATTACGTTGAGCTGTCAATTTAATTATAACTTTTGATCATCTTCCTATCCAAAAACAAGTACAGGATAGTAATATGTTATGTTGAAACGATGCTGCTAGATCTGTGCTTGTTGGAACTTATAAAGCTACTTGTTCTACTCTTTCCTTAATCTGATAAGATCATAGATCATGTCACAAGGTGATAGTTTGTAATTTACTATGCGATGAAGATAATGTTGTTTATAAGGTTGTGAATTAACAAAAAATTGCTTCTCCATTGCAGATTTCCTTCTTGTTCTATCTTTATCACTTTGTTGTTTCATGAGTTTTGTGCTCTCAGAAGATGAAAACTGGTTAGAAAAAATGTTACTATCGTTATTTGATCCACTACTAAAACCGGAATTTTCCTCGCCAAGTATGACACATTTAGAGAGGGTGGATGTTTATACAAGATATCAGAAAGGGTTAAACTAATGATTAGATTATAACTTATAAGTGATCTTATACTCTCCTTTGGAATCGAGTCCATCCGCTTGTTAGCAGAATCTCCACATAAATATCTCAGATAAGTTTCTAACATTTTGTTTACAATAGTCATCAGATTGAGGATGATATGCCATGGACAAATGCAAGCTGACTCTTTGTAACTTAAATGTCTCCTGTTATAAAAGACACTTGAGACATTTTATGCTTAGATTTGATGTCTAAGTGAAATAAATTGGAAGTATGTAATCAGATTATCTGCTATCATCAGTATAATCGAAGTTTCCTTGGATGCTGATAGATTCTAAACAATTCATGATGATCTGTGTCTTAACATCCCTTAAAATAAGTGGTTGCGAGAACCTCGGGTATGCATACTTATTCTTTTGATATATTAAACATTGTTTGCTATAGTTTCTTACATATCTGGCCAACCCTTTCTAATGTAATAAATGCTACTACCTTTTAGACGTTGATGACAAAATGCCCTATATATATTAGTTTAGTCCTCAATACATGTTAAAACCAAGTACTACTAATCTCTCTTTCCATCTAAGGACTCCTCCATTCATAGGCACTAGATTGTACTATTCCTCCATTGAGCGGTGTATTTGAATCAATGTAATAACAGTATCGAAGTCAATAACATATTAGTTATGAATGCACTGTTATTTTTGAGAAATTTTTCCAGTCACTTAACATACCCCCATCCACCCCTGTTTACTTCAAAATTTCAAGTGAGCAACAACTTTTGTTGTGGTGTTGCTATGAGTACTGCTTTGTTCTTTTCTTTCATGGCACGGCTGCTCACTTACCATCAGCTCAAGAAACAGGCATTTGAATCTGAAAACTAACAAACTATGCTCTGCTGTTAGGATGCCTCGTGTTCTAGTGCGATCCCCTGAAGTTTTCCTTTTAGTCAGCCCCTGTAAACAAAAAAAGAAAAAGAAAAAAAAAATTGTAGCATCTTGCATGCAGTAGAAGGATTTGATGCAATGAATCAGCCGTTTTCACCTACCTTCATCGAAGTGACAAAGACGACAGAAATGCTACGGGTCTATCAAATTTGATGCACATGAAGTAGGATCGTATATCATAACTTGTGCCAGTTCTGGTACGGTTGTTTGCCCCACTGCTTCAAAAGCTGCAAGCAGCCTGCTGCTAGGAAAAGCCCAAGAACTGCAAATGCCATCATAGTTGAATTCTCAATGTTCTGATCGCTGCCTCTCTGACATATGACAACCACCAAATAAGTCTATCAGAGTCTGCTACATAGTGGATAACAATGAAGGAATGCAGTATTATCGCGTATACATTAAATAGAAATACAATTCAACAACGCAGTAAATGCTTTTCATTGATAATCAATTTTTCCACACGTTTAATTACTTGTTTTTTTTTCTTGGATAACAGTCACTTTTTTGTTTCATATAACTTTTCCTGTGAAATGTCTGGTATGCTTGTGTTTGTACCACGAGGGGAGTCCTTCCCAAGTCTTTATTAACCATTGATTGAATGTCTCCACAACTAGTTTATAGTGAACACTAAAAGGTCATAACTCTTTCCAACAACTCATTACCGGTCAGAATAACCAATAAATACCTAAGAATGGTCTTCCCCTCTGGTTAACATTATACTAGTCTTTTTCCTTGAGAAGTTGATGTTGGTCCAACGTTTCTTAATTTAGCCTCGTATAACATAGCTGTTATTGATGTTAGCAATAAGAATCTGAAGAGAGGCAAATGAATACTAAAAGCACACCACAGCTTCAACTAAAGTGATAATTCATCTATTTACATCATCATTGGCCAAGCAAAGGTGTTTTGATCTATTGACAAATAGTAATGGACAGAAATTATTAAGAGATCCAGGTTAGAAAACGCACTGTCAATAGGAAAAACAAAACAGCTGCATTTGCAGGAGTTAGAGAAAGGCCTATCATCCCACCACGTAACTCATTTGGGACATGCCTGGTAAGGTGAAAAGAAGCAAAATAACCAAGCAAATTAACTGAAAAGTAGTTGATCTGAATAACAATGAGATCAAAATAGAAAATTTTCTTTGTCATACATGGTCCTCAACCTCGCCAATGAAGGTGTAATCAGGCCAACAGCCATATGGAAGAGGCAAAAAAGTGCAACTAAAAATCCAACTTCCTGCATATCAAAGGTACCGCAAACAGATTTCACATGTAACCTATTAGAGCCAGAACAAAACATTATCTGAACATACTTGTAAAAACGCAGATACCTGATAATCATAAGCTACTATTGACAATGCAAATCCCACTACAACGAAGGCATACACCAGGCAGTCCTCCATTCGAACAGGTGATTGACCACTCAACAACCATGGAAATATAGTGCTTCCTAGCATTCTTGCACCCATCAAACACGGATATATAAGACCTAAATTCACTTCTCTTCCATCAGCCTAACATTGAATGCCATAGAAGCCTCTTAGACATTTGCAAAAAAGAACTTAATGTGTTTCTTACTGACCCTTTAAAAGCTTAATCAAGTCCACTTTGTTTGGGCTCTTCCATAATGTTAAATATAGGATCTGAGAAAAAAAGCAATAATCTAACGTTTCTAAGAAAGCCATACCCCTGAATTATCCTATATAAATGACGATATGTTACAGGTAATGATTGAAGATGGTTATGACTGAAGCCCTCTTCAAACTTCAATGTTAAACATTCTGTACATAGACAGATTAATTGAGGCTTTTTTTTGAGGAAAAACTACATTTTAATTAGAAGGCATTAAAGAAACAGTCACCTTTTCAGTAATTTTGTTTCTGTCTAAGAAAAAGAATAAGATATCTCACTTAGGATAAATTGGCTAACAAAAACCACATTCTGAACAGACAGATTTAATTCACATCAGTCAGAGAATGTTTAATTGTTTGCACTAATTAACTATGTATTTTTTCAATGGATAAATGATCATACCACCAATGTTGGGGCCCACAAAATCCAAAAGACTGCAACTGAGAACTGAAGGGAAGCATGAGCCAGACCCAGCAGCCACATCCTTTTATCTAGCAAGCAAAAAAGCTCGCCAAATCAAAATCCATTCCAATAATATTATGTGGAATGAGGATGAAGTTATTGAAACAAAGTTGCACTATGCCTTTATTAACATTCACAATGCTTGTTGCCGCAAGGAATGCGATATGACCCTTACCACTAAAGATAAGTGCATAGGAAACGCTGTAATCCTTGGATGATGCAGTTTGTGGAGCTTCTTTCCACTCTCTACTCAAACATATGATGCCAATTATTGCTAGAATTATTGTAGCAGTTGAAGAAGATGAGATGCCATTTTCCAATTTGTTCCCTACCAGCCAATTTGCAAGCACCTGGCTTCCAATTAATGCCGCAGACTCGACTAAAGTCATCAACCAGAATGTGTCACTTAAAGCATCTTGTCTATGTCCTTCCTGAAAAGTGGAACTCATGAGATTTTACCACTGCTCACTAATGTAAAGTATCACAATCTTATGCAAAGTAGGTCATAGGTAAACATAACAACACAAAAGCTGGAAATTTGCAAGAGCAAGAAACACGAGTTTCGCGATACTAACCTTGTCATTTTCAACAACTACCCAACCCTCGAAACTGAATGTAAAAATCGACATAGCAAGAGACAAACAGACACTCGTTAACCATACACCAGGACCAGGTCGCAATACAATCTTCTTCCACAAGCCAACGACGAGGTGTAGAACGCAGAAAACTAAACAAACTTTCTTGTGTCCTCTACAAAACAAGAAGCAAACAACAAATCAACGTCGAAATGCGAACATTCGAAATTTCAATTGACATCGCATAAAAAACAAAATCGGAAAATTGAAACGAACTAGAAGGAGATTTATTTCCTTACTCACATAAGATCAGAGAGCATTCCTAAAAGTGGACCCAAGAAGAAAGAAGCTCCGTAACCGACGCAGAGCGATGAAACGATCTGTGGTTTGGTAAAGCCGTAATGAAGGAGCTCAAACTCTCCGAATATGGACCAGAGACCTTCCATGAGAGAAGCGATGGAGAAGAGAAAGAGAAACTTCCCGTGAAAACGAAGAAACGAAGAAGAGGAACGATCGAAGGGGCAGAGAGTCTTGGAGTGACGAGAACAGAGTGTAATAGAGAAGAAGCAACCCAAAAACATCAACAAGTAGATCCAAGGACTCGGTTCCCAGACCCTGCTCTCCACCACCACTCCCATCGCCGAGCAACGGTTTTGGATCTCGAATTGTTTGTTTGGCTTTGATCGGAGACTTCGTTATTTTTACTGAAACAGAGCCCAGACACAGATGGTTGAAGTAATTGTAATTATTTCTCCGGAAGAACCATATTCAAAAACGATGGCAACTTTTTTTTTTCCCTTGAAGAAGAATTTAAATCTTACGATTGAACTTCAATTTGATTATGCGAAGAAAAGGGGTCTGAAATTTCCGTATGTTTTATTTTGTTAATTAAATTTCAGTTATTTATTTATGTGAATATCGAATAAAATAAGATATCATAATATTAAACAGAAGATTCTATTTCGAAGAAACGTTTAAAATAGCCTCCTGATTTTGAGGTAAAGAGTACACGTGTTCAGAATTAAAAAATTCAATCTATACACTAGTTTTTTTTTTAACTTTTTCAATTTTTCGATTTGTTTTTTATTTGATTCATTTTAATATTTTTGTTATTAAAAATTAATAAACTTATTAATTAATTTGTCAATTTTTATAAATTAAAATAAATTATTAATTTTTATTTAATAATTTTTTAATTAAACTTCCAATTCTTTAAGAACAATTCTTCTAATTCGTATTTTAAATCCTTTAATTTTATTTAATCATTAACTAGTTTTACGACGATTTAATATTAGTTAAACCTTTTTAAACTTAAATTTTTTATCCTACCGAATTAATTTTCAATTTGGTTTCATTCGTTCGCTGACTTTTGTCAATTTAACTTCCTCGAATTGTTTAAAAGATTCTATTAATGTATTATTTCATTAACACAATTAATTTGTATTATACTCTGTGTTGTTGTGTCGTTTGATTGAGTACAAATACAAAAATTAAAGATAAATTTATATTTTTACAATAAAAAATCTAAATTATTCTTCAAATGTTGAATTTAGAGTGCACGTTTATTTTCGATCTTTCATTTTTATCAATTTAATCTTAAACATTTTTTTAAAATTTGTTTATATAAAGACACTTATAAATATTTTTAAATTAGAAAAAAGAACGACTTATATTAAATGTGAAATTATTGAGCCACCAATAACAAGAAAAATATTTCAAGAAATTTAAATAGTATAAAAAAGAAAAGTTCCACGAAAAAGATAATCACTTACACCAATTGAAGATAATAATTACGCAAAAACGTGTAAATATAAGAAATTTCATATTATTACCATTTTTATTAATAATTAAAATTTAAAAAATATTTATAAATGTTG
>JAOSBP010000204.1:23948044-23965830 GCA_027563825.1 Erythroxylum mucronatum
TTAAATCGCCCTTACTATTTATTGCCTCGAAGTCCCGGCAATATCTGGCAGTGGTCTTTCCTCTATAATAAGGAACATAGACACAAATAATTATTGTGCATAATTACTGTATGATAAATGAGTATGATGCATGTTCATAACAAATTTTCGGGATTCCTTTTCAAACTTATTAAATCGAAAAATGTCCAAATTCATATAAATAAAATAATTTAATATCTAATATAACGGCTAGTTACTAACGGTAAAAAAGGCTAAATAACGGTAAAAGAACGGCTAGTTAACGGCTAGGTAACAGTACAAAAATGCTCTATAAATAGATACCACTCCTCCTTCATTTCCTTCATCCCTACACATTCTTTCTTTCTTACCTCCTCACAATTTCTTCTTGATTCCAATGTTGTCCGCTATAGTAGTTTTTTTGTCTACTTCTTATCATTATGTATCTTTGTTTCATTCTTCGTGTAGAGCTAAATGATCCAGCTCGCCCTTTTTTTCTCTTCTTACCAGTTCCTATGATCCTTATGTTGCTTATCGGTATAGCATTTGAGAATTAATGTCATATCGATGTGAATAAATGTATTCCTTATTTCTCTCTATTATACTGTTCACAAATACGTATTACTACTGTTCACAACTACGTACAGCACTGTTCACGGAGACTGTAGCGTAGATACTGTAGCAAGATACTGTTCACCGACACTGTTGACCCGTTACTGTTACCGACACTGTTGACCCGGTACTGTGTTGACTTGGTACTGTTGACGACTGTTGACCGACACTATTCACAGTTACTGTTGACCGACACTATTCATCATACTATTCATCGTCTCCTACCTTACGAACATTTCACTGTTCTCCGCATTCTTCCATTTTTTATTCCCTTTAAAACACTTCTAAATAGTCCATTAGGCTTGTTTATAACCACTAAAACTTCCAACCAACTCAAAAACAAATATTTTTCTCTCTACCAATCCAGCATGCTCCGTACCAAAAAGCGTATGATAAAAAGATATACATATGCCAATCCTTATACTACAAACTAAACATAAGCAAGATAAGCAAGACTTACTGCGTAGAGTTCCAGCCACAACTTCAATAGTGAGATTAACGAAGGTGTCGGTGAGTGAATGGCTTCAAAGAAATTCGGTGAGGAAGAAAAACGAGACTACTCTATTTAACTACTACTTGACCGAAGTTTGCGTGCGAGACAGTTGTCACCAGCTAAGTCCAAATAGTATTCATTAACCAAAAACATTGTTATGATTTCGGATGATTTCTTCTATCAAATAAATACCCAAAAGTTCCAGACAACTTCCAAAAATTCACCAAAAATTTCGTCATAAAATAATGACTTTCAAATAATTGTTCAAAAAATACTAAATACGTCACCAACAATTTCTAAAAATCATTGAAGTATCCAAAAATTACTAAAAATATATTAATATTGTCCGAATCAGTCCGAAGTTTCATTAAACCAATGTACCCGAAAAATGCCATGAATGCATGCCAAAATACTTAAGCACAATTAAGTACATAATCAATAGCAATAACAAACGAAATTCGTACTCACTTCCTTTAATATTCTAACCCCTAATTTGGGGCATTACAGATACCCCCAAATACATGCCGAGATCCATAGTCGGAACAAACCCCGACAACCGAGTAATAGCACCACGCACACAGGGGGGCACATTGGGGGAGAAAAAAACTTTCGTTTTGCTGAAGCTCAACCGTTGCCCCGAAGCAGAACAAAACAGTTCCATGCACTCAAGAATTTCCCTCATTTGTGCCTCTGAAGCCTCCGAAAAGAGAACCATATCATCAGCAAAACAAAGATGAGATATCCATGGACCATCCCTGCCAACCCGAATAAGCTTCCACTGACCAGCAGCCACCCTCGTCGCAATTAATTGAGACAGCCGCTCCAAGCACAAAACAAAAATGTAAGGGGATAAGGGATCGCCTTGCTAAATACCCCGACTAGGCGAGAACTCCTGTGAAGGTTGACCATTCCATAGGATGCGCATCTTGGTCGATTGGATACAGCTCATGATTAAAGTGATCATAGGAAGGGGAAAGCCAGCATCATGAAGCGTATCCCGAATGAAAGGCCAGCTTAAGCAGTCATATGCCTTTTCGAGATCCACTTTGATGGCCATATACCCCCGTTTACCTCGCAACTGACGCATGGAGTGCACAAGCTCTTGTGCCACAATGATGTTGTCTGAAATCTGCCTCCTGGGAACAAAACTACTCTGAAAAGGACTGATAAGAGTGGGAAGACTAGCTTTCAGACGCTGAACAATAATCTTGGAGATTAACTTATAGCTCACATTGCACAAACCAATAGGCCGAAACTGCGAAACTTGGTCGGGATGGTCTACTTTTGGAATCAGAGTGATGTAAGTATCATTAAACCCGTGAAGAAGGGAAGGATCAGCAAAGACCCGTTTAACCAGCGTGAATACGTTAGACTTAACCAAAGGCCAGTGCGATTGATAAAAGTGAGCGTGGAAACCGTCCGGGCCCGGGGCCTTATGCGCTCCCATCTGAAATAAGGCGCGAGAGACTTCAGTGACCGAGATCTCCTTGCATATAGAACGCCAGATATCCGGCCCAACAGCCGGGAAACAACCACGGAGACAGAAGGGAGAGCAGGAGCCCACCTCCTCTGAGAACAAAGAGTGATAAAAATCAACAACCATCCGCTGTAAAGCCACAGGCTCCCCAATCCAACAACCAGTAGAGTCCCTCAGAGTCTCAATCAGGTTTCACTTCCGCCGGATCAGAGTGGAAGCATGGAAATATCGAGTATTACGGTCACCCAAATAAAGCCAGTCAGCCCGCGACTTCTGAAACCACAACAACTCTTCCTGGCGGGAAATAAGCCGATATTCGGCCTGAAGTTGCCCTTCAAGGCCCAGTAAAAACTTGTTACCACGGACCATCAGAGCACGCTGGACTCCATTAAGTCGTGCTAACAATCTGGTCTTCCGGCGAAAAATGTGGCCAAACACGTCAGTGTTCCAGACCTGAAGAGACGTTTGCAAACGAGCCAGCATGAGGGGTAAGAATTCCGAAGCACCCCAGTGCTTAGAGAGAAAGTCCTGGTAATCAGGATGCGTTGTCCAGGCCAGCTCAAATCGGAAAGGCCTCACAACACCCTGCAGGATCGGAGGAGGAGCAAGACTGATGAGAATGGGGTGATGGTCAGACCTGAGACGGGGTAAATGGCGGACAGAAGTCAAAGGGAAAGCAGAGCACCAATCCAAATTGCCAAACGCATGGTCCAACCTTTCAAACACTCGACCATAAACTGCGACTGTCATGCCCCCTCCAAGTATATTTCGGACCACTGAAACCAAGATCCACTAACTGACAGGAAGAAACCCACTGCTGAAATCGCAGACACCGGCAATAGTCAAACAGAGCACCGCCCCATTTTTCCTCAGGACCCAACATCTCGTTAAAATCCCCGGCGATTATCCAGGGGCTGGAGATCGTGGCCGTAAAGTCCGAGAGTAAAGAAAACAGTTCAGACTTAAAAGCAGGGACGGGATGGATATACACAAAAGTACAAAACCAAATGGTGCCGTCAGGGCGAGAGATTTTAGTGTGGATGAAACCTCTACCACTCCAGAGAACAGTGACTAGATCAACCGTATTCTTCCATAAAAACCATAAACCCCCAGAAAAACCCTGGGCATCCACACGATGGATATTAGAAAAACCCAGCAACCAAGTGACTCTAGAAACCTAAGAGCCACTAAATTTAGGTTCAGCGATGACCACAGCATCCACCTGATGCATACGGACGAGATCCTTTAAAACTGCGCGGAACTCCATGGAAGCAGCACCCCGACAATTCCAATAAATGAATTTGATCATTAAAAAAATAAAGGAGAACCACGCTAAACTGCGTGAGGGGAACCAGGCGCAACATTGATAGCGCCATCCGTAGTAAGCCCAGTCCGTGGAGCAGTCGGACTCACTAGCGTTTCAGGGACAACCTCCAAATCCAAAACCTCCTCCACTTCCATGCCTAAAGACGCAGTCCGGTGGGCCTCAACGGCCGCGGGAGTGGGATCAGAGGGTTGGGACGGCAACAGAGGCAAAGATGGGATATCGAAACCAGGAGGGACCAGAAGAACAGGAGGCTCCGAGACCAGAGACCCCTCATCCAACTGCATCGGTTGCGTGCACTGATCAGACAAACCTGGTGGTAGTACCTGGGGCGCCAGAGAAGAGTGAACTGCCGGCTCCAGGACGTGGGAGTCAACTTGCATGGGCTGCATGCATGGCACAGGAGACATGACTCTCAAAACAGGACGACTGGACTCGTTGACAATAGGTGAGGAGGGGCCCGAAGCATTAATCACTGGACCCTTCGTAGGAGGCACTGTGGTGGGCTTGGTATGATTATCCTTGGGCCCAATCATCTCGAGGCGACAGCAGGGACCGCTAGGGTGGACGTCGCGTCTGCCACCGCGTTGGCTAGGGGACGGCTGAGGCGAGATGGGGACGGGAACCCGTGCAGCACCATCAGTAGGACAGGGGTCTAAAGCGTTGTCTGTCGCCATCAGGGGTCCGAAACGAGTTCCCAGGAGGGTCTGGTCCATGACAGAGGCAGGGAGCCTAGCACCAGCCTCCACCTCTGTGGGGTTATCATTGGGTTGGCCACCTCGAAGAGAGGGCTTACCTCGGGTTGCAGCAGGGCGGTAACGTCCCCGCTTGGTTTTTGCACCAACATCCAAGCACCATAATTCTCCACCACTTCAGGTCGAAGAATAGGCAGTTTCGGCGGCAATGGAGCCTCCCCTGGAGCAGAAGTCGATGCTGCAAGGGGTCCCTGGGCCTCCATCACCGGCTTAGCATCCGGACAAGCCTCCCAACGATGACCATAAGTACCACAGCCAAAACAAACCAAGTGTAAACCCTCATATTCCACCCGCCAGATTTTTTGCTTCATTCGAAATTTAGAAATCAAAGGTTTAGGCAAATCGATCTCCACGCTAATCCGGGCAAACTTAGCGCGAGAACTAGCCTCAGTACTGCCATCCACACGCATGGTCTTGCCAAGCTTATTGCCAATTCTGGTGAGAATGAGACTGTCATAATACTCCACTGGTAATTGGGGGATCCGAACCCAAACCGTAGCTTTGTCAATGGAAGCCGCAAAAGGGTCGAAGTTGGGTCGCCATTTCATCACCGTCAGGATGTGGTCTGCAACCATCCACGGACCGCCCTCCAACACGACGCGATAGTCTTCCATGCAGTTGAACTTAACCAAATAAAAGTCATTCCCCATATCAGCTAAAACCACATCGCACTGGAGCCGCCATTGCTTCTTCAAAGAAGCCACCAGAAACCGGTAGCCAATGCGGCGCCCCAACACCTTAACAATCAACGAGGTGGACCACAAGCGGTGAATACGTAGTTTATCCGTCGTGGTAAGGTGCACAGTAGGGCACTCAGGATCATCAGGTTCATCCACATCAGAATCCTCCTCCGAGATGGCTTCACATTGCTCCTCCCCCGGAAAGTCGTCACCAGTTGCAAACCCCGTCACCGAATCTCTATACAACCCTTTTCGCTTCGACTCATCACGGAAATCCAGCGCGTCATCGCGAACGTCGTCAACAGAGGTGTCTGCCTCCGATCTCTTAACTTTCTTACTGCTTCGGAGAAGATTGTCCGCTTCTTCCACAGAAATCACCCCTTCCGCAGAGGCCACACTACCCGCAACCGCCTTGGACATCTATGGTAAAAACATAGATTTTAAATTTTTTAATAGGTAAAAACAATTCATCTAAGTCGTATTTTAAATTTTTAAATTTTATTTAATTATTAAACGATTTTATGACAGTCTAATATTAATTGAACCTTTTAAGCCTTAAATTTCAATTTCCAATTCAATTTCATACGTTCCCTAATTTTTGTCAATTTAACTTCCTCGATTTTTTTTAAAGATTCTATTAATGTCTTTATTTCATTAACACAATTAATTTGTATTATAGTCTTTGTTGTTGTGTCGTTTGATTGAGTACAAATAAAAAAATTAAAGATAAATTTATATTTTTACAATAAAAAGTCTAAATTATTCTTCAAATGTTGAGTTTAAAGTGCACATTTATTTTCGAACTTTCATTTTCATCAATTTAATCTTAAACATTTTTTAAAATTTTGTTTATTTAAAGACACTTATAAATATTTTTAAATTAGAAAAAGAACAACTTATATTAAATGTGAAATTATTGAGCCACCAACGATAAGAAAAATATTTCAAGAAATTTAAATAGTATAAAAAAGAAAAGGTCCACGAAAAAGATAATAATTTACTCCAAATGAAGATAATAATTATGCAAAAACTTATAAATATAAGAAAATTCATATTATTTAGCAATTAAAGTTTTAAAAATATTTATAAATGTAGAATTATTCAGCACCAATATAAGAAAATGATTTATTAGTTATTTATTAGTTATTTTTTTGGCAGATTAAAAGATTTTAGTTGTTTAACAATATCAAATTGCTAATGATTATGTTTGGTAATCAGCTGATTGAGCTTTGTTTAACAATCAGCGAATTGTATTAGCTGTTAGCTGATTCTATTTGCAATTAATTGGCAACAAAATCTATAAGCTAATTTGACCAGCGGATAATATCAACTATTTATTAAAGATGTTTGATAAAATTAAATATTTAGTATAAATTGTTTATGTGTAAAATGACTTATGAGAGCATGACTTTAAAAAAAGATTTATAAGGACTTAGAGCATTATATCTTAATATTTTGTTAATATTATTATAAGAATTTAAATTTTAGATATTTAATTTTATAAAAATTAAATTTATAAATCTATAGTAATAATAATAATAAATGTTTCTTTTTTTTTCCTTTCTCAATCTTAAATTAATGATAAATACTTAACATAGCCTAAGATCAATAATTATTGCAAAAAGAAAAAAAGAAAGTTGTTATCAATAATTAAGTGAAATTTGTATGCAACTTATGGGAGTCTAGCAATGAATAATTTTGAGGATAGTAAAACATTTTACTTGTAACTGTTCTTTTCCCATTACGAGGATTTACAAAAGTTGCATATTATATATATTTAAAAGCTGCATACAGACTCAAGTCTTTTTGTCTCCTTGGACTAAAAAAGGTGGAACGCCTATTCTAGGCGCCTCCACACTTCGACTCGATATTGTGTGAGGGAGATAAATCATGGTCTGATCTCAACCAGCTTTTCAGAAAGGCAGCCTAATGTTCGGTGCGCACAAGAAGTTACCACATTGGATGAACTCCTACACTGCCGCTGCTGAGAATTGAACCCGAGACCTTGGACTCACTCTCTTTCCTAAGGACCAATTGGACTACCCGCGCGGCATCATTTTGTCTCCTTGATTTGACATGAATAGAATAAGAAAATTAGTAATGAAATTTACTGCCAAAGAGTGCTCTATTTTTCTTCCTGTCTTTTTAAAGAGACTATTGTTGTACGTGGCAAAACATAATTTGAAAAATGCGAGTTCGTTGTGAGAAATGCCGGTCTTAGAAAAAAAAGGGCTTATTTTTTAATTGGATTTAAATATCAACCAAAACTCCTTCTATATATTGATGTTTTCTTAGAAAAATTAAAAAAAAAGATTTGATGTGTCGTAAGACAAAAAAAAGATGAATAAAAAAAAGAATTCATCTTTTTTTTAATTAAATGTTTTTGTCAGTTTGACAAGGATAATGGCTTTAACTTAAAGGGTACAATTGGTTTTTGCACATTAAATTTTGAGCTTCAAACTCAAAATGCTACTGCATGAGCTTTTTTAAAATGATCTAATTAGTTTAATCGGCCAACCTAATCAACTTATTACTAAACATATCCATTAGCTGTCAAACAACTAAAATGTTTCAATTAACTAAAAAATAGCTAATAAGCTGTTTATCAAATATGGCCTAAACCCAATCCGTTGATTTTAAAAATACTACTATAAGGAGCATTTTTCTCCGGTGATTGAGAACTTAAGGAACTAAAAGACTATTATATCCAAAAGTTATTACAAATTACTCAAAGAGATAGAGATAGAGATAGAGATATAAATTTAACTTAATTTATACAAAATTTAAAAAATTAGTCATTAAATTAAAACTTTAAAATATTTCATATTAAATTGAAATTTTCAAATAATTAAAATTTTTAAATTTGTTATCTAATTATATTACATTAATTACTTTTGTATAGACTCGATATTTATGTCCCTTTTTATATCAATATTTAGTATATAATATTATTATAACCTGTATATTGTGTTTAACTCAATTCAATTTAATCTAAAATTAATAAGTCAATTTAATTTAATTAATTATTTTTATCTAAGTTTAAATTTAAGAGATTAATATAAACAATTTTTTCAAAATAATTTTATTTTATTTGATATATTAAAAATATAGTTTCAATTTTTAAAAATTAAAAATAAAATTAAAATAACAAAAAATTTATATTTCCTTAAATTAGAAATTAAATCGATATCATTTTTACAGACCTAATTTCATATTAAGTTTGTTGGTGTTGCATTTGAAAAAAAAAAACTCCTGGTATGATCAGACCGAACTCATTCTCAAGCTTATTTTTAGTGATATTTCAAGTTCTTTAGTCGGCTCTTGCCAATTTAAGAGGATCTCAAAAAGTTTTTAATTGAACTCATTCATCATTGAGAAGTTGTATTGAGAGAGATTTTGGTGTTCTTAAGATTCGATAAAAAATATTGGAGAAAATGATGATGTTAACTTCTTTTGCTATTTCTAGATTCTTACGAGAACATCTAAAAAAATACTTAAATATAAACAACTTTTTATTTTTTATTTTTTAAGTCATACCTTCATAAGTCATTTTATACAATGACAGTTAATACTAAACAACTAATTTTATCAAACATCTTTAATTAAACTGTTGATGGTTTTTCCTAATTAGATCAACTATATTAATCCACTGTTAACAAACCGACGATGGAATTAACTAACAGTTAATGCAATCCGCTAATTGTCAAAAAGATCAAAGTCTGGAAAACTAAATTTAATAATGGTCTGAGATTAACCAAATTGGAAATTTAGAAAGAAAACTAAATGATTGGAAATAAAAATTGGTCCTTTTTTCCTTTTTATTTAAAGAATGGAATAAATAATTGTGATCAACTTGGAGATTAATTTACAGGGGAACTCAAGTTTAGTTCTTGTTCATTATTGACAATCCTACTCTTAGCAAGAAGACTCCTACTGGCTTTTCTTGGATGCAACCAACATGAACATTTTCACAACTATGTTTTCTAGGCTAAAACGCTAGCTATCGTTATTCTAAGAGTCCCTGCAGAGGCTGGAAGCACTGAGTCCATTGGTTGAAAGAATGTTCACATACTGCTGCATTGCCACCTCCCGGGGCATGTCCCCAAGTTGTTGCCAGGCATTCCTGGAGCAATTTACTTCAAATTATACCAAGAATCTCAACAAATGCTTCTATGCAACTCAACAAGGAGAAAGATACTAGAAACCAAGCTTCCTGAAACTTAATATACTTTCTGCAAGTTTGCTATAAAGTAAACATAGCAATCACATTTAACACATGAGAGGCTAGAAAGAACTCCAGATATTAAAAAGCTTGAAAGCAATTCAGTTGATTAAATTGAATGTTCTGTGCTTGTCTGCTTTCTGTCTGTATTGAAGTCAATTTCTTCAATATGCATCATCGTTTTCCTTGAGAACCCACTTTTTTTTTTCAATTCAGAACTGCAATCACCATGACCGTGGTCGATTCATTTTCTGTTTTCGATTTTCCACTTTTACAGGTCTGGTCATGGAACATAATTGATCAGCTG
The DNA here is from genome assembly GCA_027563825.1 of Erythroxylum mucronatum. Lineage (NCBI taxonomy): Eukaryota > Viridiplantae > Streptophyta > Magnoliopsida > Malpighiales > Erythroxylaceae > Erythroxylum > Erythroxylum mucronatum. The sequence goes on from JAOSBP010000204.1 coordinate 23,957,912, forward strand.
ATGTATCTCTGTCAGACGATGTATCTCTGTTTTTTTTTTATATTTATTCATGACATGTATTCCTCATCCTTTACTAGCGTATTAAAAAAACACTCATCAGAAGTTAAAGAAGCTTCCGAGCTTTAGTAGATTTTAATAACAATGAAAAGAAGATCTGGATTTCTTTGGAATGTTATCATCAATAAGCATTAAAGAAAGCAGAAAACAGAACAAAGATGATTGGGAAAAGAAAAGAGCAAAGACTTTAAAATAAGGGAGTTCATTTTAGTACCACTTTGCACGAGCAGAGACTTTAAACGCCATGGGTTGGGGCACATTGCAAGGCCCTTCAATAGCGATCTTGTGAAGTCCATACAACTGCAACTTGAGGGCACCGCTAAGACTAGATATCATATCTGCTTTTGTCTTGGAACCAACAAGCGCCACAGCAGCTCCGAAACGCCTTTCCAACTCAGTGCTTTCTATTCCTTCCCAATCATCCTCTTCATCAACCGACCCTCCCTCTTGCTCACCAATCTCACGATCACCTTGACAACTGCAAGATTCAGCCTTTTCATTCTTGCAAGTTTCAACCTTTTCATTCTCGCGAGATTCAATCTTTTCATTCTCGAAAGTTTCAACCTTTTCATTCTTGCGAGATTCAATCTTTTCATTCTCGAAAGTTTCAATCTCGTCAATCTTTCTTTTGTTCGAAGTTTCAATCTTTTCATTGTCATCAATCAACTTCCCCTGAAACCCACATCCAAGATCATGCTCATTACAGCTTCTTATAGTGTCTTTCTCTGAGAGTTCACCGCGAAGGACCTGGTTTTTAGAGTAATGTTTACAATCCTGGACCAAGAGGATCTTAAGAATGGAAAAGAGGACAACAAAGAAGATAATAGTTGCAATAAAGTCCATGACTTTTAGGCAGAGAAATGTGTTCTGAGAGAAAACAGGGGGAAATTGCAGAGACAGAAGAAAGTTTTATCTTGGTTGGAGGAGAACTTTTGTAAAGGGTGCAGAGAGTGAAATCAATGGAACGTGAATGCAACCCTCCATAGTCCATATTCCTGAGAATGGCCCCTTTGAGGCGAGGTACTAGAAAACGACTCTCCCACGCCTCTCTCCCTATCATTGGAGTTTATACTTTTATCCATATTTTATTAAATCTTATTTACATATAAATTTTTAAAATATTTTAAATAGAATAACTCTTAACTTTCAACCTTATAAAGCTCATCTATTTATATTTTACGTTATCAATATTATTACCAGTCAGCATATTTATACAGTGAATCAACATACACCTGCCCATTGTAGCTAAGAAGACAAGATGACATGAGTGCATTTGCAAGAAAATGTACTGCTGCATTAAAACAAGTAGTATCTTGAGAGCCCTTGTGGAAACAGGCAAAAAAGAGACTCATTAGATTAGCCAAATTGGAAGGGCCGGGGACATCTTTCTGGTATTTGTTTTCCCATGTGGTACCTCCTAAGCCATTCTGTGTTACGAGGAAGAACGCAATAAATAGGCAACATAACACAAATCGTTCTTGTCGCTAGTACCAAGTTCTGTCGGTGGAGAGTACTTATACCTGAGTCCTTTATATTTTCTTTTAGGCTGAGTTGGTTTGGTGATTGGTACATGGTAATATCAAGAAAGATGTTTTTCCAAGTTTGCAAGGTTCCTATTTTCTAACCAAAGTTGAACAAGACACATCAACTAGGACCACTGTTTCCCTAAGTAACTGGTATTGTACTCTTCCTTGTGACTAAGAGGAAATTGATACCCTTGAAGTTGACAATGGCTAACTATTAGCTAGTGTTGCCCTTTACTTCATTTGTTTTATTAGAAGGAACAGTCCATGTGTCAAGGATTAAATGTTTCACGTGCAGTTGAAAGACTACTTTTAGTGTTGGCCACATGTTAAAGATGCTGGAGATTTTGTTCCAACATAAAGTTTCTTTCAATTTATTACGGTTTGGTGATGCAAGGAAATTCAACTAGAGCTTGTGTTTGTGCCTTTTTAAAGTCTTGTTTTACTAACCTAAAAAGCGAGAGAAGAATGATGATGCGACAAAAAAGTGGAAAGCTAACATAAGCCATTTGCGTTAGGGGGTGTTTGGGAAGCTGTGAATTCAATTCAATTCACATGTTTAGAAATACAAAAAATAGGTAAGTTTAATTGATGCATGTAATTGAAACCTATCTCTTTTATAAATTGAATTCACTCTTTTAAGTATAGGAATTCAATTACATCGAAGCTTGAGGAAGACATCTTTAAATAAAAAACTGTTGTTTGCTGTGAGTTTATAACCAGACATTCATCAAAGTTTATATATTTATTGTGCATTTTTATTGAGTATAATTTTTTGTCCAGTATTTCTTATCAAGAATTACTCTGTGCCATTTAAAGGTAGCGTCTTGTTTTTTTGCTCTTTCATTCTCTGTGCTACTTCACTTCTCATTCTCTTGTGCTTCACTTGATTGGATTCTAAAAACTATTAATTAAAATATTATTACTAATTAATTAATTAAAATAATTAATTAAAATATAATTCATTCATTAATTAAAATATTGTAATTAATTAATTTAAAAATACAATATAATTAATTACAATATTTTAATTAATCAATATATTATAATTGATTAATTATAATTGATTAATTACCATATAAGTAATTAAAATATACTTAATTAATTAATTAAAATATAATAAATTTTTATTTTTCAATATTTTTTACAAATCAACAACTGTTAATAGTAATAGTAATCATTTATTCCTCTTAACCAACCATCATAATTATAATAATATAATATTCATTCTCGTTCCTTACTATATTCATTCTCATTCCAAACAGTGTAATTGAATTCATTTATAATATTATTGAGTTTGTTCGAAACAGTATAAATTAAATTAAATTCAATCTCAGTAATGTAATTGAATCCAATTCGTTAATGAATTCAATTTAAAGATTTCCAAACAGTCTGGATGTAAAATTGCAACGAAATGAATAGTATTTTTTTTTAAAGGTTTCCAAAGTATCCTAAGAAGGTCTTAACTATAAAAAGGCACCTTTAAACTATTCATTCTCAAACTAATCTCCGCTCGAACTGGGTAAATGCCTTACAAGAGGTAAAACTCTGCTCCAAGTCTAAGAGGTTCTCAACGAAATGACCGGTAAATTTCGATTGACAGTTCTTGCACGAATATTAAGGGCGCGGATCAAACTCTAGCCGGCCGGGACCATTGGAAGGGGACTTGCAATGCCCCAGTCAATGCTGCCACTTAAAAGGCTAAACGACTTCCAACTTTATTGTTAAAACGTAATACCACCATTTATCAGAAATTACAAATGCAACGCCTTGTCAACTAAATTGGTATATCAACTTCAAAGGGCGAATGAAAAAAACAAACAAACATGAAGTACAGATGCATGAGTAGCGCTGAGTTGTAATCTATAATTTTGGAATATCAACGAATTGCAGCTAGTATTTTTACTAAAACTAATCAGGCAACATGGATGCGGTGTGCAAATTGGGATGTTGGCATTGTCTAAACAGAAGGGGAGTTTTCGTTTCAAGCCACAGGCCATCAACACATTCGCACATTGAGCTCATGCATCACACATCGTAGATTATCATATCAATGTCCTGCCCACGTTCTATATTGTTCATGTTCTTTCTCAAAGATTATACAAAATTCAGCAACCACCAACAGCGAAGAAGAATTCGATGTTCTGTGTCAAAGATTATCATAAGGATGATTCAAGTTCCACATGTAATGGCCTCCGATGCACCGACAATTCCCATGTGAACAGCGGCCCAGCAATATGCCTACTGCGTCCGCATTCTGCTGCTTTCTGCAGCTCGCACTTGTGAGAAGTAAGGATGTGCCTGGGTTCAAAAAGAAGTGATCAGAAAGTATCTCATCTTCTCTTATTTGTAGGTGCTAGCTAGGAAAGAAAAACAACAATACACGCTCAAAAACCTCTCTTATGTGTGCATGTACAAGGCTCCTTTTGGAATTTGAGACATCCCATAAGAACCAAAAGAAAAAAGAAAAAAAAAACAGAACTACACAGAAAAATGCAACTAAGCAAGCAGGCGCTTCATGATGTTCCCACTAGATAACAAGGCAAAATAGAATTACCATTGCCTCTCTTGCAGTTAACCTCTCTTGGTGATCATACCGAAGGAGCTTATCAAGGAAATCAATGGCCTACATTTCAAAGATACCATAAAAAAATCAAGACCAATTTAAGGCAATGGATGCAAAGCTAGAATCAACTAAATAAAGATCAGAAACCTCTGGAGAAACAAGATGCTGATTGTCTGGATTAATAAATTTAGACCATGGCTTCCTACTGTGCCTGCAGTAGAACGAACAAACAAAGTAAGAGTAAATATTGATCATATGCTCTACTACAAGTTCATTCTACGAGGCATCCATTTAATCTAAAGTTACATTTTAGATAAAATGAAGAAAATGGCATGTAGCACACCAGATGCTGCATGTGGAGACCACAAATCAATATAAGCACTACCTTAGCTCTATGAATGAAGAAATGATTTTGCAATACTGAATAAAATGACTTTTAACAACTGACAAACCTTCCAACAAGTGCATCAAGTTGGGGATCAAGCTCCAAATGATACTTGTTTAGATATGCATTCAACTCATCAGTTCCAAGTACCTGGAATCATAGGGAGATGTCAATTATTGATTGTACAAAACTTCATTTTGAATAAATCACATCATGCTTATCATTTCAATAGATTCAATAAATACAAAAAAGCACTATTACCTTGGCAATTTTTACAAGCTGATCATGATTGTCGTGGCCATAAAAGAAAGGTTCCTTCCTAAAAATCTGCATCAATTGTGAGCACCATCAGTAAGTTGGATAAGATTTTCACTAGAAACACTAGAAAAGAATGGGCATATGAAAGCGCCATGTATAACTCTCACCATTCCAGCAAACATGCATCCAAGGCTCCACATGTCCAAAGAATAGTCATAGTCCTGTAAGTCAACCAGAAGTTCGGGCCCCTTAAAGTATCTGAAAAACAGGAAAGAAAATTTAGAAATTCAGCATGGATCTACCACAATGAAAAACTAATTAAACAGCTGAACCAGGGAAAATCAATACTCATTTTGACTTGACCTCCAAGCACCTGTAACTTTTTGGAAGTTTCCATAAATCATATTAAATAATTCCCAACAAAGTGAGCTCTTCATGATCCAATAAACATAAAAAAAAGAGCTAGTCAAGGAACAGAAGAATTGTGCCATAAAACTCTTTTCCAAAGTGAAGAGAGATAAAGCATATATCATTATCATTTTAATTTCGCAAGTCATCAATCACCCAACATCAATTTTCATATATACCATTTTAATTTTGTCATATATACCACCAAAAAAGGGGGGTTCCTTTCGATAATCTCGCAGATCAGGGTTAAATACATGGTCTTACATAATAATCTAGAGACAGAGAACATGCCATATGATTTTGATTTGCTGCTATGCAAAACAACATTAGTTTCAATTTTTTTCCTGTGCAGGCCATTATTGGAACATTTCATAAAACTATAAATCATATTGAGGACAAAAGAAATTGGATAAGACGTCATCAAAATTCTAACCTTGAGGCCACTCTAACATTATACTCTTTGCCAGGATGGTAAAATTCAGCAAGACCCCAGTCTATCAAACGAAGCTTTCTTAACTCATGGTCTATCATAACATTGTGAGGCTTGACATCCCTATGCATTATTCCTTGTGAATGGCAGTAATCCAATGCCTGTACCAAGAAAAGAGAACTTCATTTATTAAAAACTGTTCATTCTATTCTCATGATGTATCATTTACGTGAGGGACAGAGAGATGCTACAGACAAATTACCTTGAGAAGCTCGTATATGTAGTAGCGGATGTCATAATCAGTCAAAGTGGGATACAGAACTTTGAAATCTGTGCTGTTCACGAATTCAAATATCAGGCTAGGAGTTTTTGAATGCTGATCTCTGACAACATCCAGAAGCTTCACAACATTTGGGCCACCGCAAAGGTTCTGCAGGATCTTTATTTCTCTCTTTATCTGCAGAGATATCAATAAACTATCACGCTATGCCCCAAACTACTTCCCAACTTGGTTTGAAGCAAAGAATTGCTCTAAAGAGCTTGCAAATTATGTCACCCACAAATTATAAAAACATTGAAACAATCACCTTCTTTTTCTTTACAGGTTTGAGAATCTTGATTATGCACCGCTCTTTGCTATTCACATTAATGCCTTCAAAAACCTCACTATACTTCCCCCTCCCAACTTTACGAACAACTTCATAATCATCTTGGTCGCTGAAAACAATATAACAAGCTCAAGAACAATGTAGAAGAAGCAAAACATTATGATTAGTGCAGACAAATGAAAAGGATAAGAATCCTAGAATTATATATTAATCAAGTCTGATCATAAACCAACACATTGCAAGGAGTAAAATAACACAGACAGACCTAAAGAACGCAAAAACAAATGTGAAGTCAATAACTTTGTGCAACCCAAATCTGAAAGTATCTTGGTATCATGGTTTCATTTGCGTGATTATCTTATTAACGCTGGACGTGTAACTCTTTAACAAATTTCTTTTGAAACACTATCTTGAAGCTGTTTTAAGACTTCATAGCAGCAAATACACCAAACACACATTACTTCGCTTCACTCATTCAATTACACAATTCTTTTCATGTAACACAGCCCATCAAGCGATCCAACACCGTCCATTGAATCCATCAAGAAGTAGAGTCCATTTGACCGATGTACTCTACTAAACCAGAAAATCGCACTTAGCTCAGTGTAGGTAATCTACCAAAACAAATCAAGGCCAAATTTCAAAAAAAGCATCGATACCAATCGTACTCAAAAGAAATTCAGAGAACAAAAGTGGAAGAAATGATAAAGGAAGCAGATTAAACCTAAACGATTAGGGTTCTAAAAAAGATCAAGAAAAAGAAATTACCCCCATTGAACAGTGAGAGACTCATAATCCCAGTACTCCCTGGGACGAAGAACGTTGACGTCCGCATAGACTCTAGATTTCGACATGGATCAGAGGAAAGAACCCGAACAGGATATGAAGCAGTAGTTGATATTATCGCAGATATCGTATTCTTCGTCGAAGTGGGTACGGGGAGGGTAGTGTGATATTGTTGGGTATTGGATTGGGAGGATGGGGGTGGGAGTGGGGTGGTGCGCAGGTTAGGCTGGTGCGCTACAAGCGCACTCTATGATGAAAAAGGATTCATGTCATGCGCCACGATCCCATTAACCACCAACCACGATAAATTTAATTAGGATTCACTAAAAAAATTCCCAAATTTTATAATTATAATTCAAATTTAAAAAAGGTGATAATTAAATAATTAACTATTTACTTTTTTAATTTTAATTCGATATTAATATTTTTGTTAATGTTATTAACATAACTTACACGAAAGATAAAAATTATAAATATTTATGCACATCATATTTAATTAAATTTAACTAAATTACATTGTTTTGAGATTAAAATTCTTAAATCAAACTTTATCGAGTAATTCAATGGGTATTTTTGTTTTCTGGGAGTTTTAACCTAAAGGAAGACTAGGGATCGAGTAAGATTAGGGATGACAATGAGTAGGGTTCGGTTCAGGTTTTACTCTACTCATATCCATATTCCTTTTTTATAGCTCGACCCATATCCATATCTATATCTATAAATTTTTACGATTTACTACCCATATTTAAATCCATTGGGTTGTTCGGGTTTTTAGATATCCATCGAGTTGTATAGCACATAAAAATATAACTTCTAAATAAAAAATATAAAGAGTAGATTTTTGCGAACGCTCCAAATCAAAATTACTTTAATAATAATAAGTCAAGATTTTGATTTG
>JAOSBP010000204.1:23971053-23983239 GCA_027563825.1 Erythroxylum mucronatum
AGTACAAAGATAACATACATTTTTCACAATTTAGAACTGGAACAAAGATTGAAATAACTAAAGCTTCAAATTGTCTTCGCGTGAACTCCACAACATTCAAAACTCCGTCTCCATATCATTTGCATTATTATCATTTTATAAGAAAATAAAATATAATAAAAATGTAAATAATGAAGAATAAAGTGGAGATTTTAAAGTTATTTTTCGTATAAAATTTTAATATTTTATTATATTTAACCATAAATATTCAAAAAAAATAGAGCTAATAAAAAACGAATAAGATATGGATATCCATGGTTCGGATTTTACTCAACCCACATCCATATCCATTTTTTATAACTCAACCCACATCCATATCCATATCCATATCCATCGATTTTTACGATTTACTACCCATATCCAAATCTATTAGGTCGGATAGTGCGAATATTAATCGGGTTAAAAATTCACTGACATCCCTAAGTAAGATCGAGACGACACTCTGTCATGCTTGTGTTGACAACAATTTGAATGAAATTCTAATTTGCCACTTTGTCACGCTAGTGTGAGACAATAACGACTCAATTTCTAATAATCTGAATGAAATCTCAATGTGCCGGTCTCGACTTTTTTTTCTTTCTGTACAAGAACGGACTGATTTAAGATTTTCAAATGAAAGAAAAGTTAATGTATTATAGAGTTATACAGTAAGCAGGAATCATCGTACAGGCTTTGGTTGTGTCTGCTCAAAATCGAAAACCTCAAACATGAGCCGTCTCACATCAGGCTTACCATACACGGCATAAGAAAGACCGTGGATGGCTTGTTGAACAGATGTTGAGGCAGGGTTTCTTAACCTTCGATTGTGCTCAAATGCATCTTGAACCTGTTCAGAGTAGATTATGAATCCATGGAGATGCTTCTCTCTCAAGTACCTTCCGCAGAATTTGTTCATAAGAAGTCGACGGTGTCTCTCTTGTAGCCACTTTCCGGGTGCATCCAGATGCTTCATCAGTAGCCTCTCTGCCATTACCAGATCCTAAAAACAAATGACAACATATATCATTTAATTTGTCAGAGATATGCCTCACTTAAGAAAACCATCAGTTTAAGGAAAACGTGGTTTCCAACATTCTTCCCTCTCCATTTACAGAAGAGTTCACGACCACCTTACCTGGATCTTTTGGCCAACATATTCCAGTCGCTCGTAGCAAAATCGAGGATGTTCAAATTTGTGTTTTGATGGATGCAGGAAACAAAGCTGTCATAGTGCGAGAGATAAATAATACATCAGAGCAGAAGTGGACAGATAAATTCTTCATATGACAAAGTTAATCTACTACATGAATCGTGCAGTTGAGGTAAATGACTAGTCTGAATAGTCATTAGAAAAAAAATCTAACTTGAATTAACGGTACTCAAAACTAACTCCAATTCATTCCACTTCATCGATGAAACAGAAACTGGGTGCCTGAAATACATTGTTACATGCGATACAGTTTATGTGTAAGGTGTTTAGTTGCAGAAAAATATTTATTTGGAAATAATAACGACAAAATAGAAAAATAAAAGAAATAAAGAGACAGCTATTTACGTGGATTGGCGCCACGCCTCCGCAAATAAAATTTGCTGATTAATTTGAAGAATACAAAATGTGAAGAGTAACCCTCAAAACCCCAAAACCCAATTACACTCTAATATTCTCTCACTCTTTCTTCCTTGTTTTTCCACTGTGAAACCATGCAAATAAATGGGTTTATACAGGTATGGTTTCCATTCAAACTTCGGTGAGAATAATGACACGTTTCATTGCCCAATTCCATTCAGTTGATTAGATAAACAAATGAGCCAAGTAATGTTGATTTCTTCCACTAAAAAATGCTTAGATATGGACATGTCATGCAAGTCTAAGAAAAAAGAAGTGGATGACAAAAAATGTCTTTATCATGGGTTTTGAAAAAATCCAAGGCACACATTAACAAAACTCCATCTTGGCCTAAATTTTCTTCTCGATGCAGAAAATTAATGAACTTTTACTTCACCTTCTTCTCCAAATAAGCCTTAAGAAATATAGTGAACAAAATAGTTTCACATCAATATGCTTCGTTTGAATAACACTTTGGCCATCACAACGGACAAAAATCACCTTACGGTCCAAACTGAGCTATCCAAATAAACCTCTTAACCAAATGCCTTCGTTTATCGCCTTAGTAACTACCATGTATTCTGCTTTTGTAGTAGACAAAGCTACAGTATACAGCAAAGTAGCTTTCCAGCTAATAGCAGTATCTCCAAGAGTAAATACATAGCATGTGATGGATCTTCTTTTATCAAGATCACCTGCATAGTCTGAATTAGCATAACCAATACTCCTTCCAATTCTAAACAAGAATTAGTGGTAGCTCGCAAATATCTTAAAATCCATTTCACTGCCTTCTAGTGTTCTTTACCAGGATTAGCCATATATCTACTAAAAACACTGACTGCATGTGCAATATCAAGGCGAGTACACACCATAGCATACATGAGACTACCAACAACATTAGCATATGAAACATGCGACATATACTTAATTTCATCATCTTACTATAGTAACATAGCAGCAGAAAGTCTAAAATGAGCAACAAGTGGAATACTTACAGGTTTAGCGTTTTTCATGCCAAAACGCTCCAAAAGCTTTTTAACAAAACCTTTTTAAGAAAGGTAAAACTTTCCAACAACTCTATCTCTTCAAATCTCTATACACAGAATTTTCTTCACTACTCCTATATCTTTCATCTCAAATTCACTACTCAATTCTGACTTCAATTTCTTGATTTCAAACATATTCTTGGCTACGATAAGCATGTCATTAACATAAAGTAGCAAGTACACCAATGAGCCATCTTTAACTTTTATAAAATACACACAACTATCATACTAGCTCGTGGAATAGCGGTGACTAACCATGAAGGAATCAAAGCAACCAAAGCAAGCAAGGCACAAATAGAGCTATGTTTAACATGTGAAAACACATCATTAAAGTCAACTCCATGTTCTTGATTATAGCCCTTGGCAACCAACCGTGCCTTGTACTTTGCATCTTCAACACCTAGAATGCCATCTTTCTTCTTGAAGACCCATTTGCAACCAACTATATTCTTGTCTTTTGGTGGCTTGACCAAATCCCAAGTTTCATTCTTATGGAGAGACTCCACGTCTTCCTGCATAGCGATTAGCCACTTAGTTGAATCATCACAAAAAATAGCTTCTGAATACGAGGAAGGTTCACCAATATCATCAATTTCTTGTTCCACTGCCAAAGCATATGCAACATAATATGTATCAACCAATCTTTGAGGTATTTTTCTTTCCCTTCTTGGCCTATGTGCAGCGATAGAATGCTCCTCTTGTGAGATCTCAATAGGAGCAGGCAACTAAACTTGGTCTTGCTATGAAACACCATCTTCTAAAGGCAAATTCTCCACCTCAACTTCCGTACGCTTTTCAGAAATTTTCACACTAGCGTCAAAAGAGCTAGGATTGTTTCGGTGAAGCATAGCAGACTTATCAAATGCAACATCCCTACTGATTATAGCTTTGGATGTCTTAGGATTAGAAAACCAAGCTTTATATCCCTTTACACCATGAGGGTAGCCAATGAAAATGCCATTTTTAGATCTGAGCTCCAATTTACCATCATTAACATGAACATAAGGTAGGCAACCGAATACCCTCAAATCAGAGTAGTCAACAAGTTTTTTAGACCACAATTCTTCAGGAGTCTTACAATCAATAGCTGTAGACGGAGAACAATTCACCAAGTAGCAAGCTGTAGAAGCTGCCCCTGCCCAGAAATCTTTCGATAGGCCTGAATTGGATAACATGCAGTAAACTTTTTCTAATAGAGTTCTATCATGCGCTTGGCTACACCATTCTGTTGTGGGGTCCCTCTAATTGTGAGATGTCTGTCAGTATCTTCATCTTTACAGAATTTGTTAAATTCATTGTCGCAGAACTCCAACTCATTATCAATGCGAAGATGTTTTATTTTATTGTTTGTTTGCTTTTCCACCAAAACCTTCCACTGCTTAAAAGGTAGAAAACATATTGTTCTTGTGTTTCAAAACATACACCCATACCTTTTTGGAGTAGTCATCAACGAAGGTAAACATATATCGAGCATCACCTTTAAAAGGAACAAGAGCAAGCCCCCAGAGATCTGAATGAATATAATCCAGAGTACCTTCAGTTTTATTGACTGCAGTACTGAAACTGACTCGAAAATGCAGTGCTCATAGAAATCTAACTTTGTTGTACTCTAAACACTTAAAAGACCCCTCTTGCTTAAAATATCTAGACCTTTTTGACTCATGTGTTTGATCTTCATATGCCACAATTTAGTGACATCAAAATCTGACATAGTAGATGAAGTGATGGCAGTTGAATTTGTAACAACAGATCCTTACAACACGCATAATCTACCAGTTTGTCTCAAACCCTTCATCACAACAAAAGCACCTTACATAAGAGCTTGATTTTCATCTTTATAAGGAATCTCCATATTTTCTAAATCCGTTAAAATAGCGGAGAATTCGTCAATGTTAGATTTGATAGGTTTACTTTCGGCCATACTGAGTGTATACAGTTGGTGCTTAGCTACTAGTTTGGTGGTCAAATTCTATAAGTTGTGCAGGAGAAGATTGCCAAAGACCTATGGAACAAGCTTGAGTTTTTGTAAGACTTCGTTTGACAAGTATAACTAAATGGTAGCAAGGGCTTTATCATCCATCTCTTGCTTCTTTGCCTCATCCATAATAGTGGGTAATTTATCTTTACCCAACAGTGCCTGATGTCGATCGTTTTGAATCAAGATCGCGTGCATCTTGACTTGCCACATGGTGAAACTCATAGTACAACCGAATTTCTCAATATCAAATTATGTCGTTGCCATGACAAATCCCAAATAAATATGGCAGCAGCTTTGATACCACTTGTTAGGTATTTAGTTGCAGAAAAATATTTACTAGGGAATAATAACAACAAAATAGAAAAATATAGAGACATATAGCTATTTACGTGGTTTGGTGGAGTGCCTACGTCCACGAGTGAGGGGAGAAAAAAAATCACTAATTAATTTGAAGAATACAAAATTTGGAGAGTAACACTCAAAACCCAATTACACTCTATTTTACTCTCTCACCTTCTTCCTTGTCCTCTGTGAAATCATACAAATAAATGGGTTTATATAGGTATGGTTTGGCTTCAAAATTTGGTGAGAATAATGTCACGTTTCATTGCCCGATTCCATTCAATTAACTTGATAGACAAGTGAGCCAAGTAATGATGATTTCTTTCACTAAAAAAATGGTTGGATATAGACATGCCACGCAAGTCTAAGAAGAAAGAATGGTATCAAATTTGTTAATGTTTGCCTTGAATTTTTTCAAAACCCATGATAAAGACATCACGTTTACCATTCTTTCTTCTTAGACTTGTGTGGCATGTCCATATCTAAGCATTTTTTAGTGGAAGAAATCACCATTACTTGGCTCACTTGTCTATCAAGTGAATTGAATGGAATTGGGCAATGAAACGTGGCATTATTCTCACCAAAGTTTGAAGCCAAACCATACCTATATAAACCCATTTATTTGCATAGTTTCACGGAGGAGAATCACGGAAGAAAGTGGGAGTAAAATAGTGTAATTGGGTTTTGGGGTTTTGAGTGTTACTCTCCACATTTTGTATTCTTCAATTAATTAGTGAATTTTATTCTTCCCTCGCTCGTGGATGTAGGCATTGCGCCAAACCACCTAAATAGCTGTGTGTCTCTTTATTTTTTTTATTCCTCTATTTTGTTGTTATTATTCCCAAAGAAATATTCTTCTGCAACTAAACACCTAACAATATGGTCAACTAACTATCTCGGACTTTCTCTTCTTACCTGATGGATTCAATTACGCGCAATACAGTTTATATGGATCATTCTACCAGGTTGTTGTAGGAGTTGCTCACTATATGCTCAACCATTTCTATTCTTTACTAACACACAATACTCCAGTCTACCAAAACTGCTGCTCTATAGGACAGCAGAATCGTACTTTGGACTTAGATGAATTTTAGCCATAAGCAGAACTGATAATATATCCACAAAGGACATAACATGAATGGAATCATGGATATATGCAAGTATGCATCCCAGCATACAAAAGTTGAATATACAAACACATATAATGCCATATCAAGGACAAAGAAAGGAAGTACCTGTAACCCAAGTCCAAGTTCGATGTTCCTGGCTTCAGTGATATCTGGAATTCTATCTGTCATTGCTAAAGGGTACCCTAACCTTTGCATAACCTGAGGTTTGCTGTCAAAATCCCATAAATTTCCTCGGAATCGGTGCATGCCTGGAGGCACACAAGCCCTAAAGAGCCTTGGATGCGCAAAGAGGGCATCTTCTGGAGGCTGAAAATGCAAAGAATATTACAGAAATCATATACAGACTCATTTTATCTAATCTCCCGGTAAGAATATATATACAGTTAAAAGTGGGAACAAGGAATCAACAACTATCTCACTAAGAACTTATACAAACATGTCCATAAAAACACTTTATTTCTGTTATTTATTTTAAATGTATAAGTGACAATAATCCTATAAAAAGAGTGAACAAAGAAATAAAGCTTGCCTTATAAGCAGCAATGTCTTGCCAACTAAGCCGATTGCCTTCAAACTCTACAGAAACATAATCTACATCTTCAAGTTGTCTCCTCAATTTGGGTTGGCAATCCTCAGCTTCTGGGTCCATCCCAAACACTTCAAAAAGGACACGATATACCTCAGGCATGCCAAAACATAGATATATTGCCCCAAATAAAGCCCAGAAGACTGACCTGTCATAAAAAGAAAAACTTAATGCACAGCATAGTACATACTGCAATGACGACTTACAAGTGAAAACAACAATCAAGTGTACCAGGAAGCTAATAAATTGTAAGCCATTATGAACAGGTGAAATCCATTAACCACATCAGGCATTCAGAATCCACTGGAGGAGATCATCAAATTTAAAGGAATGATTTGGTTTGAATCAGGAAGCTGATACATAGTATTATCAACACATATGGGTCCCAATCCAAGCCACTCTATTCAAATATTAATAGATGTCCCAGAAATGGGATCAATACCTTCTGTTCTGGTGTGAATTATGTCTTTGTCTAGGCACATAAGAAAAAGTTAAATTGACACGTATTGGCTCTGCGCAACACCCTACCGATTTAATTTAAGGATCTTAATCATTTATTCAACATACATCATCCCAACAAGTCCCTGGTCTCCAAATTTCTAGTCAAATCTACTTCTGATGTCAACCTTATCAAATAGATAAACTTCATAGCAAATCATGTTCTTCCCATTTAAACATCATCATGATATTATCACTTGCATGTGGATGAAACATAATTGACAAAATAACAGTTTCAACGATCTGTGTTACCAATGCATCATTATATGGAATAGGTTAGTATCCCCTAGTTATACCATATACTATCCATGTTATTGATGCTTGGTGCAATGTTAAATATTCGTTTTGGTTGCACTCAAATCCCAATAGGCTGTCAATTCACCACTAAAGACAGTGGTTCAAACTCATATTTTAACCCCAGACCACAATAAACTGCGACATAGGGCTCCCAGCATGAGTATGTTCCTCTTTTGCTCCCCAATCGTTGAAATATAATCCTCATGTAAAAATAAAAGTATCATTGTGTCGTCATGCTTCCTGCGGCTGAAAAATCTCAATTAAGATCTTTCATCGAGATGCACAGCCATATGCCTATGTATTAATCATTCACATTGTCAGCCCTAAACCAAGAATAACACTTCCCAGGTCGATATCATCATCCTTTCTCTCTTCATTTGCTAAATTAATGGACCACCAAGGTAGGAAAGATATTAAGAATACCACATTAAGAGAAACAATCTTGATCCATAAACCACAATTAAGAGGAGAAATTACCCATGTTACCAAACTTCAGAACGAAATTAGAAATAAAAGTTAGACAAAACATAATTTAGAAGCAGAACCACACTCACTTCACTATCGGTTCACGATCCTTCCTCACCAACTTGTCCATATCATCATAAGGGAATATCAGATTCTGCAAACTGGCAGCTTTAATCCATTTGGGCAAATTCCTCTTACCAATCAACCCAAACACTCTTTCTCTCACAGGTCCTGGAGACTCCCTCGGATACCTCTGCAAGAAAAACTCGCACAACGCCAATTCCAACACATACTGACCCAAGAACCAAAGCCTAGAATGCGCAGACCTCACGTGCCTCGCATTAGTCCTCTCACAGCTCGGATGCTGAAACGCCATATACAACAACGTATCGAACTGTTTCGCAGGATTATCATCCCCCAATCTCTCCGACGGTTCTAGAGGGTAGCCTAATGCTTGTTTGGCCTCGAGCAAGTACTCGTCGATCCAAGTCTTGTCAGCATTGTTGAGGCGGGAAGAGGGTAAGCAAGAGCTCAATAGAGGAAACTGTTTGAGCGACAGTTGTGGGCTGTTAAGAAACCTGTCGGTGAGCCTCTTGTCGTCGAGCGGAGGGCGTAGTATGAACCTTTTGGGTGGCAATCTTCTCTTGGGAGAGGTTATCTTTTTGCGCTCTTGAAGCTCTTTGAGCAGTCTCTGTGGGCTGTTCTGGGGTAGCTCCTGTGGATCAATGGCGACAGAGAGAACCCGGAAAAGATTGGGGACTAAATGGCTTTTGAGATGCAACTGGAGAGGAAACGGAGAGAAAGAGGATGCAAACGATAGGTCGGAGGGTCTCGGGAGCTGTGAGAAAGAAGAAGAGAGCTCCATAAGGGAGGTCTCAGAGAATTGAAGATATTTGATGGAAGTCCTGTGTTACAAATTGATTACATGAATAAACGTGGAAGGCAGTGGAGAGGGGTTTAGAGGTTGGGGTTTTTGCTTTGGGGAGGAGCTAACGGTTGATTTGGATGGATAAGGCCAACACAATTGGAAAGATGATATTTTTGGAACTTTGGCTAAAACATCAAAACGCTACGTCGTCTGACATTTATAAACAATTGATCATGTTTGCTGGGCTGAAGCTTCGTACGGTGGGATATAATAAAATCTCTTCAAAAATATATATAAATTTACTAATAAATAAGTCTTTAATATTTTATTATTTATAAATTAATCTTAAACTTACTTTTATTTTTTATTTAAACAAATAAGAATAAATCCTTAAAAGATCTCGTGTTGTGTAAATCAATTTTCCTTATTATAATATGAGTCTATTACTAAATTTTGTCAAAATAAAATTTATAGTGTCAAGGTATAATTTTTATTTAAGGTGGAATGAATTTTTTAATTCTAAACTTTTTTAAGTTTACATAAAAAAATTAAGATAAGTATGCCTATTCACCAATACACACATCAAACAATTTACTATAACAACAACAATTGTTAGCTCAACGCTTTTAAATTAATGATTTTGATAATAGTAATCAATAATATTTCAAAGTTAGTTACATTTCAAATTCAAATATATTTGGATTATTTCATAAAAGATAATGATATTGTAAAAGTTGGGTATTCATTTAAAATAAAAGGATAAGCGTTTAATAGTCCTTATTTTGCAAAAACCATCTTAACAACCTCATTAACATGATCAGAAACGATTCCACAAAATCTGGAATGGTTAAGTTATTATCTTTTCTGTATGGTCGAAGGATCCTTCTGTTCTCCTGATTCGATAATCGATCTCAAGGCACAACAAAAGATTATCCTAACAATTAGATATTTGGAGATTTTGTCAAAGATAGTGAAGAAGATGTTTTAATAGATTCAAAGCAGATTCAATCAATTAATCCACGTTTCAATTAAAGCAAGGGCTAGTTGGAGGGAATTCTTATTTAAGGGACAACTACTACGTTAAAAAATATATCAGATTTCAGAAACACATCAATAGCATTAACATTTACTCTCGAAAAGTTACACTTTATGCACTTTGTGCTTTTGAAAGTGAAAGTATTCTATCAAGAGAGAGATCAATATTCATTGAAACTCATATTGAGCAAATCTTATTTTCATTTGTTGAGAGCTTGAAGAGGCTTGTTAAATACTACTAGTATGGAAGGTTGAAGAACCTTAAAAAAGATGTACTTGTGAGCTTGGAGAGGCTCGCCAAATTACTACTTGGAGATTATTAGTAAAATACTCAAGTTGGATACTTGGAGACTAGACATAGGCTTCGTTGTAAGTCGAACCAGTATAAATTGGTTGTGTCTTTCTCTCTCTTTCCTTAATCTTTAAATTTCTATGTTATAGTTATTGTTGTTTTCAATTTGCAAGAAGTTCCTTTCATTTTAAATTTTCACAGGCTCCTTTCATTTAAAAGTTTAACAGGCTCCTATCGTTTATAAGAATTGGTAGTAACTTGAAATTTTTTTTAAGTCACACACAATTCACCCCCCTCTTGCGTATGTTTACTTTATCATTTGGTATCAATGTGAGGTTTCACATTTATTGTGTTTTGCAATACGTAATAGATTATAACAAACAACTGAAGAAGTCTTGAAAGACAATTTGTCATAAAGCCTACTTATTTTAATGGAAACAACTATTCCTATTGGAAGAAAAGAATGACAATTTATCTTTAATATATGGATATTGAAGTTTGGCAAGCTATCAAAATGAGAGTTACATCTCCTGCTACTGACGATGTCGAATTAGCTGATAGAAGAAATACACAATTGAATGCTAAAGCAAGACATTATTTGATTTGTGCACTCTCTCTAGAAGAATATGAAAAGATATCCTCCTATTCTACATCAAAGGAAATGTGGAACAAACTTCGAGTTATCTTTGAAGGAACAAATGAGGTAAAGAAACATAGGATAAGTGTTTTAGTACATCAATATGAAATTATTAGCATGAAATAAGGAGAAAATATAAACAAATTCTTTGGAAGATTCAACAACATCATCACAACCTTGAAGAATTTGAGAAAGATATATCCCAATGATGAGCTCGTAACAAAGATCCTAAGGTCACTGCCAAAGGAACATAGACCTAAAGTGATAGTTTTAGAAACCACAAAGGATCTAGACACTATTTCACTTGATTGGCAAAGAGGAAACTTGATGATCCATGAGACAGAGCTTATATGAGATGAAGGATCCTCCTATAGAAGAGGAATGACTCTGAAAGCTACTGAAGAATCAGCTCCAAACAACGGTGATGAAAGTAACACTGAGTTGTAAATAAATGGAGATGATGAATTCAATTTTATGGTCAAAAAATATGTACGCTTTTACAAAACAAAGTTGATAAAGAAAAGAGAAGGAAATAAGAAAATTGGAAACAGTAGGTTCCTATTAAAAGACAGCGACAGAAGTAGCAATACATATAATACTCAAATTATATGTTATCACTGCAAGAAACCTAGACACACCAGACCATAATGTTGAAAGATCGCAATACGCAATGGAAATAAAACTTGCAATCATATACTATCTATTGTGTTTAATAACATACTAAAAATAAGAATAGGTAAACGATAAATACCTGGAATTTGTGAATTATCCAATACTAAACTTCGAAACTACGAAGTCTTTATGTGCTCCACACCGAGAAATATGTCTCGCTTTCAACACTTTATATGGCTATGGATAAATTTGAAGAACTCCTTCAGTTATAGAACAAAACAATTTTGTCTCTATTTCTCTTGTTTACTTTTTCGTACAAAGAACAAAACAAAGATATAGAAAAACAAAGAATATTTCTATATCTTTGTTTTTCTTCTAACGTACGTAAACAAAGAATATCTCTATATTCAAACTCTTGTTTTTGATTACTCTCACCGCACAAAAACGAAAGTCTCACTTTTCTCTTCACTGTTATTCATACATATATCATCACTATTTGTTCACGTATGAAACAACAACTTTCAGAAAATTCTCTTTTCTTTTGTTTTTCATGCACGTATCTCAGAAACGAAAATTGAAGAACACAAACTGTATCCATGCTATCTTCTTTTTTTGTAACTATTACAACCTCCCATTGTAACCATTACAACGTTACATACTTCTTCGTTGCATGGTTGCAACGTTTCCTTTTTTTTATATATAAAATAAAACTATTTTATTTTATTATTATTTCTAAAATGAAATAAAATAAAACTATTTTATTTTATTCATTTATT
>JAOSBP010000204.1:23994630-24011596 GCA_027563825.1 Erythroxylum mucronatum
GGTAAGCTATAAGAAAAGAAGGCATATCATTCTTGAATTTGCAATTATTACATTTTGATCATGCATTGAATAAATCTGTGCTAATATATAGTTTATAAATTTTATGATCATGATATATTATTAATAAATTAACAAAATTAATTTAAAATTTATGATCTTAATATATTATTTAGTAAATTAAGTAAAGAATTTAATTAAATTTATAGTAAGAATCTCAATTCCTCATTATAATATTTAAGCATCTCAATTTATCATTATAATATTTAAGTGTCTAAAATAGTTTTTATTAACAATGGTTATTAATGAAGTTCCCTCCTTTTGTTTAAAAAAAGAACTCATAGGTATGATGGCTGAAGAGTTGAGAATTATGAAGAAGATGAGCCATATACCTGTCGAGATTGTGAAGCATGCATATCTGCTTCCATTTGTTACATTTTGATAATAGGTAAGAAAGGGAGTAAGAAGAGAGCTGCATAAGATCTATG
The DNA here is from genome assembly GCA_027563825.1 of Erythroxylum mucronatum. NCBI lineage: Eukaryota > Viridiplantae > Streptophyta > Magnoliopsida > Malpighiales > Erythroxylaceae > Erythroxylum > Erythroxylum mucronatum. The sequence continues at coordinate 23,995,116 of JAOSBP010000204.1, forward strand.
GAAAATTCTTTAGATCCAGTTCATTTATCTTCTAGCTTGTCTTTAGCTTCATTACCTAGAGGTGTTAAGCGTGTTTTATCACAAAAAATATAAAATCTTGTTGAAATTACTCATGTGCCTGTAGAAAACCGTGTTTGTGAGTCTTCTTTACCTTTGCTTAGCCTTTACAGTATCTATTCTCGTGACCGTTCTTGGACGAGAAATATTAGGAGTGTGTTTAGTACTTTTAGACCTCGTGTAAAGGAAATCATCCAAAGTTCCAAACTGGAACAATGTGGCCTCAGATCTACAACAGCAGAACAATACGTAAAGCTTGAAATCACTAAGGAGCTGATCGCCTTATGGAGAGAGCAGAGCCATACACATCTATACTTTGAAGCTCTACGACTTGTTCTTACCCTACATGGAAGAAAAGGGATTACTGCCACAACCAGGATTTCACTACTTGACACTGCCTACACAACGTACCAAAATGCCTTGATTGGTACCTTGATGACAACTCTTGACAGAGGAAGTGTCATCTTGACCATAGCACCTGATTTCAACATCAGGTTGGATGATCCTACTCTATCTGAACGACTACAGGTTCAGATCCAAATCACCGGAGCAGATCAAAATCCAACAACCATCATAGCTAATCTTCATCACCAGATGATATATCGTCTTTAAAATCATGCTTTGGACATACACTTTCCAAACTCTACTTCGGATGCTCTATACATGGTTGCTGATGTTGTTAACAATCAGACAACTATTCTCCAGATCCCGAAGCAGTTACCTACAGAGGAGCTTGAAAAGCTGATGCCTATAGAATGGATTACCAACTACCAGAAGGTATTCCATGCGCCTCATCGACACTCTTTTCATACATCTACTCCTCCAATTCTGCAGACTCTGAGAGATGGCTCAGTCAAGTCCATCTACACCAGACCTAGCGACAACACGCCTGGTCCATCTACATCAGGCTCAATTCTGATGATCCAGCCCATTGATCGTACAGATCTACCAGATCTATCACTTAGGGCACCCAGCTTTAAGATCCAGCCCGTATTCTCACATACGAAAGGTAAAGACGATCTTCCTATTCATTATTTCAAAGCTAATGGAGATCCAATCTATGTAAGTCATCATTGTGGACACTTTGTATGGGATGTTGACCCATCCATGTGTGAACCAGACTATGAATTCTGTCTCAACCCTGAGTCAGACACAGAAGACGATGATCCAAGATATCAACGAAGAAGGAAGAAGAAATTCAAGCCCAAATTTCAGTGCTTGCCTTCTCGTGACTATCCTCACAAGGATGAGGATCCGAATCAAGACGATCATAATGGTCTCATGCTACAACAAATAGAGAGATCCAGACCAAAGTCTCTAAGGGAGATGCTCAGGTCGTCTACAACATGCAGATCTACTAAAGGATCTTGCAGATCTATACCAACCATTCCTGTTCAACCTCCTACTCCTATGCCTTATATGGTAGTCAGGCCAGAAGAGGATAACTTTCCTCAACTTTCACGGAGTACTAATGAATCACAGAGGGTTATCTCTAACCCGTATATTAGAGCTACAGGAATTACTTCACATGATACACCAGTTTCAAATCCATCAGATGAAGTACTCAATTGGCATACACATAACGCAGTAGCACAAAACAAAGTTCTGAGAATGATTGATTCCAAGCTGGATGGAATTAGTCAACAAAACATTGCTACTCACAAGAAAGTTGATTCTGTTACGGAAGAGATACAAAAGATGTATATGAAGTACAAAGCTCAGATTTAGCAACTTGACGCTGAACTCAAACAATACATCTCTGCCCGTTATATGGGGTCAGATTTCAACTTGAAAGTACGAAAGATACAAGAGATATAAAGGATTGTACAACAAATGGAAGCAGATATGCATGCTTCACAATCTCGACAGGTATATGGCTCATCTTCTTCAGAATTCTCAACTCTTCAGCTATCATACTCATCTCCTTCGTATCGGCGGTATCCAGATGAAGCTGACTATTCAAAGGTATTCAAGTTCAATTACCTTTTGATTAGACAATATGTTCATCCTCAGACAACTCATGAGAAATCTCGACGATCAAAACCAAAATCAACATCTGATCGTGTGCCTAAGTCTCAAGTTTCTGAGCAATATCCAAAGGTTCCAGAAGCTTCATCTTCTACACCTTTTGAGCCATCACCTAAGTGGAGAAAGTTAGTATAGATACGTACACCACCAGAATCTCCACTTTCAGTTCAACCTTCCACTTTTACACTTGGGAAGGACAAAGCTAAAATGTCAGAGTACGTAGCTACTCTCACCAGACAATCTCTTGCAGATGATTCCAACTTCGCATCAGTTTCCTCTATGGAAAGTAACATATCTGAAATCTCTACAACACCATCTGATGCCTCTGAGATGTCATCTGAATCATATGAATCAGTCGATGGTGGGACTACGACTGATGAATCAGCTAACTTTGCTGATCTGTCAGAACTATCAAATGTTCTGATGACAATGCCTCAGTATACTGAAGAACATGAACCAGTAATCAGTGAAGTTGAATCCACAGGTACTAAACCCTTCAGACCTGAACCTGCACCTCAAGAAACACCAGCTACTGCAGCAGCATAGCAGATAACCAAGCCTACTTCAGGTCCTTGGTTTACTTTTGATGATCTATCTCCAAAGAAATGGCGGGATAGACTTCATGAGTTCGGTGCATGGATTGATCTACAAATGACCAGACCTAATCGTCCACTTAAAGATATTTTGTCTGAATTTAGATCCAGATTTACTGGTACTTTGCGAGAATGGTGGCAAACTGTTAGTGAGTATCAACGACTTCAGTATATACAAGTTACAACTGCTAGAGCACTACTTGGCATAATTCATAAAGAATTTATTGGTAACTTCCAGTTGATTGACAAGCAAATCTGTTAGGAATATTTCAAGAAGAAATGTTGTTATCTTGACAAGCGTGATATCCAAAAGCTTTGTTGACAAGTTTTCTTAGTTAGTGATAAATGAGAAAACGAAGAGTCTTTCTTCGCAAAAATAGTTTCTCTTCTCTGAAACCTTTAAACCCTATTATTGTGTTTATCCTAGAGTGAAAAGATTGTAGAGATGAGTATACTCTACACTTGCCTTGCATAAGGATCTTGTGTATCAGAAAATCGATGACAGTAAGAGTGAAGAGTGTGTGAGTGAAGTAGGAGTCCTAAAAGGCGAGAGCAATAAGTCCCGTGTTAAGCTTAGGGAGGGCGTTGAGGGGTGTAAGTCTTCAATATCTGGACGGCCTATGTAGTGATGTACACTTCCAATCCGACTTTGGAGAGTCGATGTCTTCAACCAGTGAGTGGTGTAAGAAGTTGAGTTAGCCTAGTGAGGGTTAGCCAGTCAGGTCATATTCCCTGTGTCTACGTTCCGATGGACCGGAGCGCTTACGAGTGATATGTGGAAGGTTGAACTAGTGGTGGAGATTATGGTGGTGTATATATCTGTACTGGTTTTCTCCACTCAGGTGATGGTTCAAATGGTGTAGAAGCTGAAGCTTCCAGTTTTTTTTTGAAAACAAAAGGAGGGAACTTCATTAATAACCATTGTCAGCAGCTAAGGCTGAAGCAATACAAACAGGGAAAGATAAATCTCAGTAAACAAGACCTGACATAGAACTAGCATGTCTCGCAAGGGAGTGAGCTGCACAGTTCGCAGATTTTTTACAAAAACTAAAATGAATATCATTAATGGAATGACAAAGAAATAAGCAATCATGAATAATCAAATCGACCGCAGACCGATTGCGAGTAAGTGAGAGAATGCTCTGAATAATCAATTGCGAATCAGATTCAATAAAAAAAAAACTATGAGTTGGTTCTAATTAATTGTTAGTCTCGTGAATTCTTGGATTTGATATTCATTATTAAAAAGAAAAAAACATAAGTACTTGGCATTGTGGAGGGACCATGCCATCTACTAACTGCAATCTGATAGGTTCTGTTTATATCTTAGTGAAAAAATGGCAAGCATAAATCGCTAGACTTGAAATATGAGGATTCGAATGAGGCATACCCCTTTTATTAGTCCACAACTTTTACTTTTCCTCCCCACCTTTGTCTTCATCCTACTAAGCCTAGTCCTTTTTACATATACGCAACCGGAAATAAAGATGGGTACTTTTGTGGACATGAATAGTTTCCAGGTGGATAATATTGGAACAGACAAGAGGCCTGACATTGGAAGTTTACCAAGTGCTCATTGTTGTTTCTGAGGCTGAAAGTGGATTCTATACTGTAACTAAACATCAGTGGTGTTAGAGAAACGAAAGCTTGAGCTCTTATTATTGCTCAATATAATTTCCAACGAAGCATCGGGTAGTAGATAGATATGCTCATTCACCACACCCAGCTCCATCTGAATTTCTCTCTGCTTTGGCTTGTCATTGAATCCCTGATTAAGAGATGATCATTTAGACATCCCTCTATATCTGCAGTGGTAGAACTTGGTCACAAAGAACCTGTGCCCACAAGTACTAGTAACATGGCCGCCAAAAAGACGGAGCTTCTGTCCTCTGTCATGAAGAGAACTAGCGAATGGTTCGATACCTATCTTTTCTATTTTACCATTTTCTTCATAAAAAGTTGAAGGTTCTTGTTATTTATGCTATCTGTTTTTGTTACTTAAATAACAGATCTCCAACCGTGAACTTTTACAGGATTGTCTCCCAGGAAATACCCAGCGACGTCACAGTTCATGCCGGAGGAGCTTCTTTTAAATTGCATAAGGTGTAAGTCAATCCTGACTACTGTTTCCTGTTTTAATTAACCACAATGAACTTGAAGAACAAATAGCAATATATTTATTGTAGTAAATTGTGAGTTGTCTTTTAGTTTGTATTCCCAACTTCCATCAAGGAGCAATACTACAGTTTTTGGAGAATCTTAGTCTCATAGTAGTTTGTGTTTGATGATTTGTTAATTCTGCTCCTGCTTGGTTTGAAGTTCCCACTGGTCTCAAAGTGTGGATACATAAGGAAAGTGGTATCAGAATCTAGTGATGCTGATCTCTCTGAGATCCAAATTCCAAATATCCCTGGTGGAGCAGAGGCATTTGAACTTGCAGCCAAGTTCTGCTATGGAATCAACTTCGAAATGAGTATAGAAAACGTTGCCATGCTTCGATGTGTGGCAGAGTTTCTAGAGATGACAGAGGACTACGCAGTTGGGAATTTAGTGGCAAGAAGTGAAGCATATTTGGATGAAGTTGCACTTAAGAGCCTTGCTGGTGCAGTTTCCATCTTGCATCTATCAGAAAACGTCCTTCCTCTGGCTGAGAAAGTAAAATTGATAAGCAGATGCATAGATGCAATTGCCTTTATAGCCTGCGAAGAAAGACAATTCTCTACAACAGGTAGGTCAGATAGTGGAATTGAGGGCGTAATTTCTTCGATGGTTTGCCAGCCAAAGACAATTGTTGATTGGTGGGCTGAAGACTTGACAGTTCTCAGGATTGATATCTTCCAAAGAGTTCTGACAGCTATGATGGCAAGAGGGTTTAAACAATATGACCTTGGACCTATTTTAATGCTCTATGCGCAGAAAGCTCTACGAGGTTTGGTGAGATATCAACCTGAAATACTTGGTTTGACGATTCTATCGCATATGGTTTATGTGTTCTTAATCTTTCTTTCTGGAACAGGAAACACTTGGTAAGGGAAGGAAGAAGATTGAACTACATCAAGAACATGAGAAGAGAGTTGTCTTAGAGACAATAGTCAGTCTTCTTCCAAGAGAGAGGAATGCATTGTCTGTTAGTTTCCTTTCCATGTTACTCCGGGCTTCAATATTCCTGGAGACAACGGTTGCTTGCCGGCTTGATCTGGAGAAAAGAATGGCCTTACAATTAGGACAAGCTGTCCTGGACGATCTGTTGATCCCTTCATATTCATTCACAGGAGATACTTTGTTTGATGTAGACACAGTTCATAGCATAATGATTAATTATCTTCAATATGAAGCAGAAGGGAGACAGTATGGGTATCAAACAGATGATGAGTTTGTTTCACCGTTGCCTAGTGATATGGAACGAATTGGGAAGCTGATGGAAAACTACCTAGCTGAAATAGCTTCTGATCGTAACTTATCCGTTGCAAAATTCATTGGTCTTGCTGAACTTGTACCAGAACAATCAAGGGTAACAGACGATGGAATGTACAGAGCCGTAGATATCTACCTCAAGGTGCACTCTTCCTCATTACCTTCTTATGTAGTTCAAATCTCCCAGTATGTTCTATTAGAATATTGAAATTCATCGAGTGTTGCTATGATGAATCTTTTAAACCAGAATCTGTCAAAGCAGCTTTTTCAAGCTTTAGGATTGTTAATGGAAAACCAAGAGTAGTAACCTATATAGCGATAATCACGATTGTTCTTTTATATGGATTTCCTTATCATAAGTTCGTATTTTGATCAATAGGCTCATCCTGCTTTAACCGATTTGGAGAGGAAAAAAGTCTGCAGTTTAATGGATTGCCACAAACTATCTCGAGAGGCCTGTGCTCATGCTGCTCAAAATGATCGCCTTCCTGTTCAAACTGTTGTTCAAGTGCTTTATTACGAGCAACATCGCCTTAGAGATGCTAGGAATGGTGGTTTCACGGGTGGAGATTCCCCTGTTCTTCCTTCTAAACTCAGCTTATGTCCCAATGACACAGTTTCTGATGAACTTTCAAGCTTGAAAAGAGAGAACCAAGACCTGAAATTGGAACTAGTTAAAATGAAGATGAAGTTGAGAGAAATTGAAAGATATACAAATAGATCAGATATAGGCAGCCCAATGTCAGCTTCTGATAAACCCCCTTTGCCTCGAAAATCATTCATAAACTCAGTCTCAAAAAAGCTTGGTAAGCTTTATCCTTTCGTTCGTGCTGATGGAGTCACATCCTCCAATTCCAAAACCAAAACAAGGCCAAGCAAGGATCGGCGGCATTCCATATCCTGATAAATAGGTATATTTCTGAAATTTGGGAGGTTCTTTCTGAACAATTCATCCTTTTAGATCAGCAGTTGTATGTTTCAAATTCATATATACCTTTGTATATCTCCTTCTCTTGTATGATATCACTGTATATAATAGTCTCATTCCATATTCTATCATTCTATGTGATGTCTGATCCAGGGATTGATGAAATAGAGAACTTGAATAGTTTTAGGGTCCCACCCATCAGATTGACTCCAGTTAATGGTAACTAGTCCAATGCTACAAGAATTACCCGATGAAGACTGCTTCCATATTGATTTCTGATGACAAGAATCCCTACTCAAGCAAATTTTATATTTTTCCTACTTCTGAATCATGAACACCAAAGTGTCTTAAGAATACTCAAGGGGCCGGCTAGCTAGCAGTAACGCTTTATTCTTGGTAATCTGTGAGTAGGAGGTATGTAGTTTCTGAACTTTCATGTATGAATGCCTATGGTGGATCCATACCCCGGTAAGGCTAGGCACATATAACTTTTACTCAATAGGCCTGGAATCCAACATTGTGCCACAGCCGACAAACACATCGACGCCTGCTACTTCTATTGGACAGTGGAAGCTATCAGCAACAGACTGTTCTTTAAAGAAGCTAAAATGGTTATTTTTAAAGGTCCCCCTGGACTCTTTTGGTCTATAAAGGCAGCCATGTCTCTCGTGCATCTAAAAAGAAGCGTTAGGTATCTGTCGGCCCTCACTGACTTGATATTCCATTTTGCTTCTCCTGTTCCACAAGTTAATATTTTCGGTGTAAGACATAACAGTTAATAACACAGTAAAAGTGGCTTTGTAGGATCTACTTAAATCCAGGGAACGAACAATGTGCAGAAGTATATAAAGATCCGTATTGATATCGGAGAAAATGTGGTACAGACTAAATAAATGGTTTCAAAGTTCTAACCCAATTACAATTTTCATAAAGTTGAAATTGCCATCTTGTTCAAGAATACAAGGACTTTCTACTGATAGAAGTCAACGTGATCATGCCGGATACAACCGGGTCTTTTCTACTTTTGCGAACGAAATAATATATGAAGTTATTAGCGTGATGTTAAGTGCTTAGTTCATCTATCATCATACTTGTTCAAGATTGAACCTTTGGCTCTTTCAATCAACAAAGCTTTCAGTGGGTTAGTCAACTTCTGGGTTTTTCATTCCCAGATCGGAAACTCTAGTCCACATAATACTACTCATCACAGCAGTTCAGTTGAGGACTATGGCTGCTGGCAAGCTTTAGAAAATTGTGAATATTTAACTGATCATTTGAAAGCATGTCAGTATTATATTCAGATGATTAAGTACGTTAAAAAAGTTCAGAAAAGATGCAAGTCGAGCATTCCCATTTACTGATTAGACTGTAATTGGATTTCCAAGCAATGGGGCCACGAATCATACTCTTTTGGATAAAGGTTGTCTTTACACAAGACACGCATCAAACAAGTAACTAAGCAGGAAAAAAGAAAAAGATCCGAACATCAATTACGGAACTAGTGGATGGGAACAAGTCCAAAAAGTCCTCATCACATTAGAGTAAGGCAGATATTTTCAAGTCATGTTGAGACTCAAAACTTGGAAAAGCCAAGGAGGCTGTTTCAGTCTCTCCTGTGTAAATCGTTCTTCAACTTCAACACTGTTTTTACTCCCACCTTGGCACTCCAAGCCTATTTCAGGAATCTGAACGGTTTTTTCTCTAGTTGAATACGTTGTTTGACGGTTTCCTTGATTTGTCCTGTTGATATGGCTTGATCCTGTGGAAGATGAACAAAAGCTTTGACCTGAATCTGAAGTCCGAGGTGTCTCAGGTTTCTTTCCCCGACTGTAACTCGTTGGCCCTAGTGTTAGCCTGATCTCACTCTCATTTATGGGCTCTAAACGTCTGTAGCCATTTGATTCTGCAACATACTCCTCTGCAGGTCTCTCCAAGTCAAATGTCACCATCGACTTTTGTTGCATATCATGAACATTAATAGTATGATTGAAGCTGATGCCTTTCTTCGATTTCCAAATTTCTTCACTCCTCGAATCAGGCCTATAATAACTTTCACTTCTTCTCATCAGAGTCTTCTGTACTTGATATAAACGGTGAAGTTCGTATACCTGCAACAGAATTTTCAGGCTAAGAATTGCCAATTCGGTTTGAAAATCCGAATAGACAAGAGATGGGGAAGAGTTACCTGCTCTCTGAACGTTTCTTCGTGCTTCAACATGGCCATTCTCATGTATTCCTTGTCGCAAGGCTTGAGAAGTTTCTCCATAGAAACTGCTGTTAAACCAACCACTATAGAACCAGATATTTATTGTAACTGGTAATCGAAGAACCCTTCCATGTGCTCAGGAATTTATTGTAACCAGATCAATTTTAAAGATTGAAGATATCTCTGCAACTCGCTGTTCACCTGTACAAAGAGTAGAAAACGGTAAACACCAACGAGGTCTCTTCTATCGATGATAAGGAGTTCTACTTACAAAAAGGTCTGAAAGGAAAGCAATATCGAACAATTATGCATCTATAACATCATTCAACAACTTTGTATAATTGTCTGTTTGCCAACTTCGTGTTTTTTTTTTCATCTTCTCTTCCTGGGCCACAATCTTAATTCCGGGCACAGAAATCTTCTTCCAATACAAAAAATCAACGTTGTATCGTATCATTTCCTTACTCTTGCCATATTAAACCTTCAGTGGCACATTATATGAAACCTCAAAACTAAATGCAGTTTAAAGACACAGAAGATCCCTAGTCCCTGACCATGAAGAAAAGATGCAAGGTTCCATTCTTTGCTTGTAATCATATGGCCCTGAATCCTTTTCTTCCACAAGGAGCACGTAATCAGACAAATGAAGAAACTCATCAACAATTAATAAGTAAACAATAGAGAAGTGCATGGAACAAGTTCTTGGTTGAGATCAGTTCAGAGAGCGCTAAGCCAGTAAGGCAAAAACATGAAAATGGACAATACCATGAAAATGACATGCTGAACTTATCATATCTTATCTTCCAAAGATTCTGAGTTTCAGAACACAGAATTCATGGAAAAGTGAATGCAAGAAAAAGATGAAAGATCGATCACCTGTAACAGTTTGAATAGAATCAAAAACTTATGCTTTGAATGTGGAGAAGAAGCAGAAGAGAATAGAATCCTTTCCAGAAAAAGGCCAACAGTACTACTACTGGTTGCACCAAATCTTCAACCAGCAACAGCTTGTTTCCTAATGAAAGGCCTTTGCTTTTCACATTCTCAGTCAGTATATACTGCAAAAGAAGGAATAAAATATAGATGAAGAAGAATTTAAGATTCTTTATCTGTTTCTCTTTCTCTCTGACACATACATATGATCACAGAAACCAAAGAAAGGTTGCGTCTGGAGTTTGAGGCATGCCAAACAAATCCCAGTGCATTGGCCAATATCATTCAAGTTTTGTGGAAGAGATGCCCCAGACAAGTCCAGCAATGCAGGCAGATAAAAGAATTTTGGAGAAAACTATAACAGTAACTCTCCTAGCCACAACTATTAAACATTAGTTTAATGCTTACAATTGTTGAGGATCGCAAGGCCCTACAATGCTTCTGACAATCATCAAAAAGAACAGTTCAGCCTGCTGTAAGGTGAATCACATGCAACAAGCACTCTATATCTCCAATAACTAGTTGTCTCGATTATCTATACAAATATTATGTATTGTAATTAAATATATCAGGGGAGCTTATGAAGGTGGCATGAACTGGCCCCGCCGACAATTAGATCTTCACCGTACATTACGTGGGTACCTCACAAAACACTCCAAAAATTCAAAGACTGGCCACGGGATCTAGAATGCAATACTACAGAAATATTCTGATAAGCAAAGCGTCGAGGATCAAGAGACAAGCAAAAATTTAGAAATGGGATCTCCGATGATAGGAGGTTAAGTTCCAAGTCTTTCTAATGTTTAACTTATTGAGTTTGAGACTAAAGAAATTTACATAATTTCATATCACGTTACTCTTAATTAGCAAAGAGATTGTTTTCGAACCATGAGAAACATATAACCTTACTCCTAATTAACAAAGAGCTTATTTCCGAACCTATGAAAAATACATAACCCTACTCTTAATTAATAAAGAGGTTGTTTCCGAACTAGGAGAAAGTGATAAAATTGGTCTAGCTAGACAATCAAAATCGAGCTTATCTAAGAAAATATACGGTACACATTAATGTACTTACACAACCGTACGCTACTAACCTATTTATCATAGGGAGAGAACAATAGTGTCTCTTTTAAGAGTCCAAATCTTTTGTCCAATATTATGATGTCTTATTGTGTCCAATAAATCTCAGCCATTTATTTATGTAAGGTCCGCATGGGGTCCGCATGGGCCCCATAAAATAAATGACTAAGATTCTATGAGACAGAATAAGACAGAGTAAAACTGGACAGAGGATCTGGTTTCCTCTTTTAAGGGTATGCATTTGAGGGATATTATATTTCCATGTCATGTATAGGTCTCATGGTGTGTCGAGAAAGAGTGAGCTGGAACTATTTGTCACTGTTACGTTGCAAGCATAAAAAAGGCTAATAAAGGATAAATAAGAAAATAAAAAAAAATTCATGTCTGCTCGTGCTGATCGAGAAAAATGATCACATTCACATGGAATGTAGGGTATTATGTGTAGATAAAAACTTGCACAAATCTCTATCTTTGATCACTTTCTCTCCAGAGTTTCAAAGAATCTAAAATAATGGATGTCACTAGAGAGAGAGTTTAGAATTATGAAGACCAGGGATAGAGAGGTCAGGAGAGTGACATGGAAGCACGCGTTGCCGGTGAGAGCTGGTGCAGCCATATGAGAAGTGGGTCCATTTGGGGTTGCTGAAAAAGGCTGAGCCATGGTGGAGTCACCTGTGGCTGGTGTTGACTTGCCCCACTCTTGGAAGTTCATAGCTGAGACGTAATCTGCTTCAGCAATAAAACCTGGATCGGATATAGAAAAGCAATTGCAAGTTCTTAAAATATAAACAATTCTATAATTATATGACCACTAAAGTTTATTATGTTTTGACCACAGTTATAATATATTCACAATTCCTTGTTAAAAAGAACTGATATGTGCTTAGAAGATGTAACTTCATGGCTATGAAGGCAATCTTAGATTGACCAGACCTTCACCCGTCTTCGGGTTCCGTTACTAATTAGCTTTTTGTTTGTTCATCCATTTATGCGGGACCCACATAAGACTCATATAAATAGATGGTTGAGATTCAAAAAATAAGGTAGGGAAAAGATAAAATGGGCAAAAGATCCTGTCTTCGATTTCTGTTGATTGTGCTTCAATATTCACATGATATCTTAGAGTTCATATATTTCAAATTTAGCTCTACGTATAATTCACAAATTTCTCAGCATGTCAAAATAGAAAATTTCAAAACTAAAACTATTGATTATTCACATGATATCTCATTGGGGTAATTCCAAAAATGTATCAAACTTTGCTCAATTTTATAATTATAGTACGAATTTTAAAAGATAGTAATTAAATACTCATTTTTTTATTTTTTAATTATAGTCCAACGTTAATATTTCCATAAATGTTACTGACGTGACTTGCCACATAAAATAGAAATCTTAAACACTTATGCACATCAACCTTAGCTAAGTTTAACTAAACTACATTGTTTTGTAATTAAATTCGTAAATCAAACTCTATCATGCTGGTGCGAGATCACGACTCAGTTTGCAACAATTTGAATAACATCACGATTTGCCACCCTAAGCCCTTTTTCTTTCTATGCAAGAACGAATTAATTTAGGGTTTTCAATTACAACGATTTAAGCAATGAGTTTGATTTAGAAATTTCAATCACAAAACGACGTAATTTAGTTAAAATCTGATATACATATATATATATAAGTGTTTAGAGTTTCAATTTCATGTGACAAGTCATGTCAGCAATGTTAACATAACTACTATGTTTTAAAAATATGAAGTATGCAAGTCCAGTAATTATTAGTAAAAGAGGAATGTATTGGCACATCTCACCATTTATATTTTATATCAAAACCTTTTCAACCACCGAGTCCTCTCTGTGAATTATTTGTTCCCTTTCACGATCACACGACAAATTATTACCAAAGCAAACGACAAAACAGGAACATTAATTTGGTGACATTCAATTAAGATTACATAACACGCCAATAATGATGATGGAGATGTTAGCTAGTGGAATCTCGAATCTAGATAACGTTAATTGGTATGATTTGTTTATCATGTTTGAGATGCGATTAACGTAACTAATGTGGTTGGTTGAAGTTAGTGGAGAAACACACATCGTGCTATGCTTCCACATAGCAGCTTTCATATTGGACAATTCAACGTATATTATATGCATCTATGAGCTGTCCTTCGAAGCTTGTCACCCAGGCACTTTCTTGTCACCAGCTATTCAGCTTGACATCTCCTCGAGTTCATGAGTGAGGTCTTAATGAAATTGTCAATCCATTGGTAGTTTTTGATATGATCACTGAATATCGAACTCTTAACCTTAGTTTAATTTAAAGCCGAACCCTAAAACTTGATTCCCCTTTAAAAGGAAGCACTCTAAACTACACTAAGAACCCAATTCAGAACTGCTTTTCTTATACTAATTAAAAACCTTTCTACAGGTTAAAAACTTGACATCTCCCAAAACCTTAGCTCTGTTTTCCCACTCCAAGCCACTAAGAACATATGTAGTTCAGCATAAATTACATGGAACTTAACAAAAACCTAGAAAACCTATCAACACGTATATCCTTATCAAGTCAACTGAAAATGGTCCAAAATGCGACAGTATCATTACAAGGTTATTTACACGAGGAATTCTCTTTTTAAAGTCGTGCATTTAACATCTACGAGCACGTCATGCTTTTAGACACTATTTGGTCCCGCTGGAGAGGCCGGTTGGGACTAAATTCGAGACCACCTTTTGGAGATCCTTTAACTAAAGATATATTGTTTTTAATGGCAATCCTCTTCTCTCCGTCCACCATGTTCTGTCATCTTCATCTTGGCCACATACATATTTATCTCAGAACTAGTAATGCTTCTTGTCTGCTGACACTTACATAAGATAAGATCTTTGAGGGAAAAATAAAATATATTTTAAAATGAATATTTGATTCTAGGACGGTGGGGACATCACAGATGCATATAGATTAGGGTTGATATCAGAAACTTATTTTAAGGGGAATATGAAAGAAATTTGATTCTGTGTAGGAGATATGTCCGGTACAAAACTTATGTGACCTAACTAACGCTGTCTTCTTTTCCTTTTGAAGGCGAACAGCAAGATTTCCCTTTAACTTCGTTTGTGGATTCATAAACAGGAAGATTAGCTAATTATCCAATTAGGATAGAGGTTGGGATGAATAATTTATCATTATCCCAACCTTATTGATGAGGTGTTTGACTCTTTAACTTTTCATTACATTATGTTTTGTTTTTATCTTTCTATCTTTAGTTTAAACATAAAGAATTATAATTCATTAATTCTACATTTCTTTCTTTCGCAATATTCAATGAGTAAAATGACCCAATAAAGTGAATTTCATCATTTTTTGTTTCTAACCTTGGAAATAAGTAAATATCTATAGATTAGAGGGTATTGTGCTAGAACTGTACCTTTTTCCCTAAGCAATGCATGGAATGTCATATTTTATTAAGTTCTTTTTATTAAATGTCGTTGTCATCTTTATTGTGGTTGATTCCAAGCCAAAACCGCAAAGTACCAAAGAGACTTTACAAAGAAATCGAGTTTTGGCTTTTAACAAAAAGGTTACATGTTGATTAGTGACAACTTGCCAACTTCACCATTAAACGGATTTCATGATGAGTCTCCAACTTCCTATCATGGAACTAGCACTCTAAGTTGGGATGATATGTAAAGTTGATTACATATTGAAGAACAAATATTATGAGTTTATCTTTAGGGTGCTTCAAGTGATCATAGATGATCCTTTAAAAATCTTCAAATAATTGGCGTTTTAAATTTGAGTTGCATGAAGTCTCTATAAGACTCTTTTAAGTATTAAAGATTCTTTGTGTTCTAAGAGTTTGGATTTTAAAGAATCACTTAAATCAATATAAGATTTTTAATATATGTGATTTACAGGTTATTATGTGTATATTTTAAAATTTATTTAATATGCATTTAAAAGATAATGATTATAAGTTTCACATTATACAAAAATAAAAATAAAATAAATATTACGTCATGTAAAAGAATTTTTTTGTCCTTTTATTAAATATAATACTATAATTATATTCTCTTATTTTTATCTCACTACAAGAAAATGGATGATTTGCGACCGAAATATACCGACCGAATTGATGACCGTTGGAAATACCGACCGACTTAATCGTTCGGTCGGCGAAGTTGGCTGACCGTTTAGAAATAGCGACCGTCTAGTATTCGGTCGCAAAACTTTAGTGAGTGTTATTTACCGACCGAATATTCGGTCGGTACTGGGGTCGGTAAAATTCACCGTCACTTAAAACCTACCCCTTTCTTTTTTTCCTCTCCCCCGCGCATTTCCTCTCATTTTCGCCGGCGACTGCTCTCTCCTCTCTTCCTCTCCGTTCCTGCCGCACACCCAGCAACCATCATCGTTGTCTTTCTCCTCTCTTCCTCGGCGTCGTCGCCTCTCTTCCTCTCTTCCTGCCGCACACCCAGCACCCAGCAACCACGTCGCCTGCCGCACACCCAGCAACCATCTCGACGACAGGTATGTTTCTCCCTCCCCTCTTTCTCCGATATTTGAGGCCGATGATGTTGGTTTGCTGATTGGATTGCTTAACATGTTGTATTGTTTTTAGATTTAAATACAAAGATGAGATTTCACTTTGCTTATTTTAATTCTTTGATCATTTTATTTTTCTGTTGAATTCAATCTTTGACTTTATACCTGAGTATTTAACAAATTAACTTAATATAATTAAAGATAAAAAAAATGTTTCGATAGCAAACTTTTTGAAACTGGAGGGACCAGTAGACCAATTTAACTATTCGAATATCCAATACCATTTTTCAGAAAAAAGAAAGCAAGAGAATCCAATTGGATATGGTGTTAAATGTTGCTTTTTGTATGTGTGAGTAAAAGCTTGTCACTGTGAAAGAATACCATTTTCCGCGGGCCACAACATATTTAATACTAAAGCAATTAATAAAAATAGATAATGAGAATCCCATGTTGTCTAAATGTATCTTTGAAGATTAAACTGATAATATCATTTGTCATAATATTATCTAATCCTAAAATATAAGACATAAATGTCGCATGCATATAGACCCTCTACTCCAACTGTACAGAGTCTTTATCAAAATTCTGAATATGAAAAATAGTAATTAAAAATTATATAAAAATACTTAAGAATATGATTACCCATTCCATGTATACTTATTTTTAATAAATACTAAGGTAAACATTAACA
>JAOSBP010000204.1:24014357-24024490 GCA_027563825.1 Erythroxylum mucronatum
CTGTCTGATGGTTGCCTATGCCACGACAGTTCCAAGCTATAACATTCATGGCTCTCGGCGGGTCTGCTGAGCAAGACTGGCCGTTAAATATTGGTGTGGTGAGGTGGACATGATCACATCATCTGAGTCAAGTCTTCTATAACTGTAGTACTTGAGTTTCCATTTCTGGGACGTTTTTTACTCTCATCAATATCAATGATCGCATCTTCTCTCCCATACTGAATTACTGGAAGCCCCCAATACAGGATTGACGCCCCTGAGATCATGGTGATTCTGGTCTACATTAATTCTAGATATGGCCGTGGATTTCGGAGATATCCTTTTAGGATAGAATGAGAAATTATTTCCAATCTTGTGAGGATTCTTAGCTACCGAATCACAAGAATTGGTTTCCTGATACTTTGCCCCAAAATCAGCGCCAATGTCATGGCTAGGATCCCGCTTCCATTGCATCATTTTCCAAGAATTACGAGCTCTCACCTCGGCCTGAATTTCCTCCGGCCATTCCCGGCAGTGCTCCTCCTCCGGCCGTTCCAAGAGTTTCAGACAACTGGTTTCGCTATGCTCAATTATTCCACACAGGTAGCAAACAAGCGGGAGATGTTCATAGTTGAACGTTATCTCCATCGGAGCAGCTCCCTGTTTTCTTATGCTCTTCTTCCTCATCAGCGGTTCTGTCACATTAAGTCGAATCCGGACACGCATGTAGCTATTCCATGACTCCCTTCTATTAGCCGAATCGTATTCCAGAAAGGTTCCCACCAGATTCCCAATGTTTCTAGCTATCGATTCTGTAGCACACCCAAAAGGAAGGTTATGAAATTGAACCCAGACGTCAGTATGGGTGAACTCGATGTTCTCCGGGTTCTCACCTTCCTTCCATTGGTGAACCAACAATATGCATTTATTAAAAGACCACGGCCCTCCAGCAAGCATCTTCCTTAAATCAAAATGATGATAGAACTGAATGATATAGAGATTGTTCAGACCCATCGGTTTGATATACGCTCCTCGCACTGGACACCACAAGCTCAGCAACGTACGTTCTAAGGCCTCGACATTAACCATTCTTTCACCGATCAGTTTACCCAGTAAACACAACTCATGATTAATCGTTTCCCTCTGAGTATCTTCCGGAGAAATAACCAACTCCACATCTTCTTTCTCCCGTATAGAAAGCTTTTGGAACTCGGACTCCATGACTCGGAACCGGACTAACAAAGAACCAGCAGAGTAAACACTTAAACACTCACCCTGCACTCAATCGGCAGGACCGAAACTTGCACTTCTAGAGAGAGAGAGAGGCAAGACAAGTATCAGTAGTTTTCGTGAAAAAACTAATAGGGTTTTGTTAGTTTCCAAAAACACTCATCATTTTCCTTCATTTTCTTATTCAATTCCGTTGTCACACCTTTCAAGACACAGCCGAACTAAATCAACCATAACTTCTAAACCATTGATCTAATTGAAGAACTTTCTTCATCAAAGTTGTAGCCCACATCTTGTTCTACAATTTTTCTTCCAGAATCAATTCCAAATTTTTAGCCATTTGTTCGGAATTCACCTTACAATCTACCTGTTCGTTTGTACTCGAGAAATTCTAATTTTTATAAAACTTCAAACATCATACCTAAACACCATAGCCATCACTTCCAGCGACCTTAGACCACCACACTCCATAAACATCGGAAAGCCGTTATCAGAAATGATATTCTTAAATAGGAACTTCTGAACTCTTTTGACAAGGCTTACAGAGAGTAAGATTTTTCCACAAAAGAGGAACAGCGCATTTCCTCTGACGAAACTGAATGGTACACGACAACCATGTTTGGCCTTAACCTAGACTGTCTGGTATTTTCTAAGGCTATAGCCCCTATGTTTCATGTTCCTACTTTGATCCTCTTCTTTATCTTTACTTTGATTTTATGCCTATTTTATTTTAATTTGTTTAACAGTTAAGAGAACTATTGTGATTACTTTACGTGCACTACGATTAATCCAATCTTAAAATCCATTAATGGTAGGAATCAACCTCGATTTCTGTAAATATAGAAAATTTGCCCCTCCCCCGAGTAATGTTTAAACTTACGGAGACGTGTGATTTGATCTTGTGCCAATGTATATACTGTAGCCACATGCATGTCTGACAAGATCTGGAGTTAAGCAGCATATGGTCGGTTCTTTTCTTTTATCACATATGTCCGTTCGTTTTGCCTCAAATAACGATCAATAGTGTAATTAATTTATTGTTATGGAAATTAATTAGTAGTAACAACTCAAGCTTTGATGTTAGAAAGCAACATTTAAACACTTGAGGACAGTTATAACCCAACGGATTCATCAAGTTGTTATTAATTAATGGCTGTTTAAGTCTAGCCATTTTCGCTCTTAAATACCTTTTTTCTCCACACGTCGGACCATGTTTCCACGAGCAGGTCAAGAAAAGCTCACCAGTTACCACCTCTGGGATAAATAATGATATGCACACACATATTACGCAGTGCCGTTGATGTTCACAAGCAACCTGCATGTTTTGGGCGCTTGTATACGCGTGTTCAAAACTTCAAAGTAGCATGCTCCAGCTTTGAATCACGTCGGAATTCTAATACCTTGAGTTGTCCTTAAGAAGACAAGACCGTAACACCTAACTAGATACTGGTTACCCTCTAATCAGGGTTAAGGAAGTCATTACCGATTTACAAGAAAAAAAGAAAGCCAGAAAAAGGATTGTTAGAGATTAATCATGTCTCTTCCAACATGAAGCATTATCAATTTCATGCTTTTAATTAATGATTTAATTAAATTTCAAATTGTGTTGAAATTATAAGTTCTTATGATAATTATAATAATAGATGATAAGGATATAATTTTTTTATACATTATGATAATAATTTGAATCCCAACCTTAAAATTATGTAGCAAACCTATCTTGTTTGATAACTAATAATAAAGAGGTGAGAATGAAAATATAACTGCATTCTTAACGTTTAGTTTTTTTAGTTATTGTTAACAGATAAAATAAGAAATGATAAAACTGAAATGAATCTTAAACAATCTTGGATTTTTATTTTTAGGAGGATGTGAGAATACGTCGGGAATAAGAGATTAAACATATTATTAAAATATTATCAAGTTAATATCAAAATATTACGAAGATATTGATGCTTATCATAATATTATCATCAAAATTATCTTTTATATTAATTTTTTAAATAATTATTTTATTTTGTTTAATAATTATTTAAAATTAATAATTTTGTAAATCATTGAAAATTTTATTAATTATTTATAAAATATAAATATTTTAATTAATTATGTACAAAATAAATTATATAATAACTAAATATGAGTAAAAATTTGAATATTTCTTTAGTACTTATTCAACATAACCTTTTTTTAATCTTTTTTTTTGTATTTCGTCTTAACTGAAATTCTCTATTCGCTTTTCCTCTCTCATTGGTAATCAACATATCTCTCTAGGTTAGTTTTTATTGTTCTAATTTTTTAATTTTTCTTTTTGTGATAAATTCGTGTTTTTATTTTTTGTATATGAACATATTCATATTTTTATTAACATTGCACATTACTTTATCTAATAATTATTTTATTTTATTTCAATAATTTTATATCATAAAATAAGTTCATTATGCATGGTTTTTTAATTTTATTTCTATAAAAAATAATACAAAATTATTTAAAAATTAATAATTTATTGAATCATTAAATTTTAATTATTTATTTATTAAATAAAAATTTTATTAATTAATAATAATGTAAAATATTTAATCAATTATTTATAATATTAATCACATAATAATTAAACATAAGTAAAAAAAATTTCACTACCATCCTTAATATTTAATATCAAACACTAGTGTAACTATTAACTTCTATAACCTTATTTCTAGTACTTGCATATCAAATACACATGGTCAGTAATTCTATTCCTATTCCAATTCTTTTTTAATTTTTTTTTGAATTGGTAACAAGTAATGAGTATGCAAGAACGAGTATGCAACTTTTGGTAACTAGGAATGAAGAGGTAAGAATGAGTATGCAACTTATGTTCCTTAATTTTTCCTTATTAGTAATGGATAAGATAATAATTGACATATTTGTAATGAATTTTAAATAATTCTGAGTTTTTATTCTCAATATAGATGTGGGTATAACTTGGAATCACAGATCAGGAAACTATTGTTTTCTCTTCTTTTTTTATGTTTAGCCTCAATTGAAACTCTTTATTCGTTCTTCCTCTTAAGATATTATTTTCAACATTGCACATTATTTTATTTTTTTATTTAACAATTATTTTATTTAATTTTAATAATTTTATGTCATAAAATAAATTCACTACGTTTTTAAAAATTTATTCTTATAAAAATCATACACAATTATTTTAAAACTAATAACTTATTGAATAATTAAAATGATTTTAATTATGTACTTGTTACATACAAAATTTTAATTAATTAATAATAATATAAAATTTTTAATTAATTATTTACAAAATCAATCAAATAATAATCAAACATAAGTAAAAAAAATTCGTTATGATTATTAATATTTAATGTTAGACACTGATATAACTATTAATTTTTATAATTTTATTTCTAGTGCTTACATACCAGATACTCATAATCGAATAATTTTATTCCTTGATCAGTGGTTACCAATCGAGATCTAAATGTTTTAGGCAATCTTTACGGGTAGATATCGAACTCTTTATTAGCATTTTACAATTCTTTGCACGATGGATTGTGATTGATTGAAACCTTTCTAGGCCTCTATTTGACTAACATACTCTGGTTTCCACTTCTTACGTGAAAATGAAGATGAATAGCTGGCACAGCGCTTACATGCATACTATCTTCGGTGCTGGAATTCCATTGAAGAACAGCCTTAACGTGCCTGCTACTTCCAAGTTCCTATTTTAGCCCTCTGTCCTTTCTCAGTTCCATCATTTCTTAAACCATGTTTTTCAAAGAAGCAAACACGGTTTTCCAACTCAAACCGATCTCTAATGTTTAGACAACGAGGGAAGCAGTCAGAAAACAGACCAAGTTGGCCAATAATACACGTTGTAACCCGTAAAAAAAATTGTTGCAGTCTCCCTCGAACTTGGGATCATGTCATTAAATAATAGAATTTCTTTGCTGGCGAAAAGATCCTACTCTAACCGGCCTCAAGTTAAGCCACTTCCCTTTGTATATATATATATACCGAACTCCAATGTTCAATCTCAGCATATCTTAGCTAAAACAAAAACTAGTTCGGTCGATCTTTTGATAAAAGCATGGGACGGTTCAACGCTTTAATTGTCTTGTCAGTTGCTCTGATTTTATGCCTCTTTCCTGCTACCATATCAGCCCAGCTCAAACAAAACTACTACGCCGGCATTTGTCCGAACGTGGAAAAGATCGTTAGAGATGCAGTTCGTGCGAAATTCAATCAGACTTTTGTCACAGTTCCTGCAACCATTCGTCTCTATTTCCATGATTGCATGGTCCAGGTAATGGTTTCAATGACACTGACAAGCCTGTTAATTAGACCAACTTAATCTTGATAAAATGAAGTTTAAGTTTGTGTACCTGTTCTGTATGGACAGGGTTGCGATGCTTCGATTATGGTTGCATCAAATGCAACCAACACGGCGGAGAAGGACCACCCTGACAATCTGTCACTCGCCGGAGATGGATTTGACACCGTGGCCAAAGCCAAACAAGCAGTTGATAAAGTCAAAAGTTGCAGAAACAAGGTCTCGTGTGCTGATATTCTCGCCATGGCTACAAGGGATGTAATTGCTCTGGTTAGTATGCTTATTATTCTCGTCACTCAGTTCCAAGTCATTTGATACAATAATCTTTTGGCTAATTAATTCTGATTTTCCATACAGGCTGGTGGTCCTTCGTATGCTGTGGAATTGGGAAGATTTGATGGTCTAAGCTCAACAAACACCAGTGTGGATGGGAAGCTGCCCAAACCAACTTTCAACTTAGCTCAGCTCAACTCGATGTTCTCAGCTAACGGGCTCTCTCAGTTAGACATGATCGCTCTCTCAGGTACCCCACAGACCATTTTCCACAGCCTGTGAAGTATCAATCATGCTCTGACAATGTGAAATTGAAAACACTTACTCAACCGGATTAATTCATTTTGGTGACGAAATGAGTTGTTCATTTTCTTATTAAATACAAATTTTAATTGTATAATGTTAATTTATTGAGCACGCCCTTTAAGATTATTCAAAGTGAAGATTTAGTAGTCACGTTAAGGAGAAGACAAGCTAGGATTTTCTGTCTAATATTACTTTGTCTTATTCTGTCCATTGAATCTTAGCTATTTATTTATGTGAACTCGGTAATTATTTATGTGAATCCCGCATAAATGAATGGTTAAGATTCAAATTGGCAGAATAGGACAAGATAATACATCCAGACTCGAAAAAGACTTCCTAAAAGCACCTGTTGTTTCAGAATTTGATGTATCTACGAAAAAGATTATACTTGACTAAAATACAAGTTGATTTTATTATATACCTAGCATTAGTTGGAAAGCATTAGGAAATGAATGTTCTCTTTCGAGATAAGTATAATTTTTATTTCAATATTTTAATAATTGAATTTCTTAATTATTTAATTATTGTTAATATCATATAGGATTTTATTTAAAAATATTACTAAAAATTTAATATATGCTTATTTTCCTGCAGCCGCACACACCGTTGGATTTTCTCATTGTGACAGGTTCTCCAACAGGATATACAACTTTAGCACTCGAACTTCGGTGGATCCTACTCTTAACAAGACATACGCAAATGTGTTAGAACAAGCGTGCCCGAAGGATGTTGACCCCAGAGTAGCAATTAACATGGACCCCAACACACCCAGAGCCTTCGACAACATGTACTACAAGAACCTAGTACAAGGCATGGGACTCTTCACATCGGACCAGGTCTTGTTCACGAACCGCAGGTCCAGACCCACTGTCAAAGCATGGGCAAGCAATTCCACGGCGTTTCAAGCAGCCTTTATCAATGCTATTACTAAATTGGGTCGGATCGGAATTAAGACTAACCAAACCGGCAATATCCGGCGAGATTGCTCCGTTTTGGGTTGATAATCGAGATCCGCTGTCAATCTACAACTTTCTGATTTGGAAAAAAGAGAGGAAAAAAACACAGAAGATTGTTAATTTTTTATTGTTAATTTATCAAATTGCGATCCCAATAATATCTTCCGGTTGATTTAATTTTAAGAAGAAAATAATATTTGTCTCCTATTTTCCTCTTAAAACAATTTGGGACATGTTGGTTACGATATATGTTATTATATTATTGTTCAATAGGGAATGTTGTAAATGACTTCAATTTTTTAAATTGATCTTTCCTTACATATTTAGTATTTTTTAAAGAATAATTGATAATTGGAGAAATTCTAGCTCATGTTTAAATAACATTAAATTTTGTTTAACACCTCATTTTCTATTTTTTAATACAAGCTACATTTAGAAATTTTATAAAATTACATTAGCTCAAAACAAGATAACAACAACAACATTAACAATTTAGTAAATTTTTTTCTAAAATACATAATTTGAAGAAGTTTAGTAGTACGCAACTTTACTCTTAACTAATAGAAAGGTTGTTGCTAAAAAACCTACCATGACTTGTACACCTTAAAAAGACCCACAAGCATGAGACCTATACTTGGAGGTTGACCCTACGAAGCAATTAAACCATCCTTAAAGGGCAAAGGAAGTGGTCAAAAGCACCATTTCAATGCATGTACCTACAATTATATAGAAAATGAGCCAAAATTCGAAGTGTGCAATCTGAGTTTATTTTCCAAATCTAACTAAAGTTGACCAACTCGAATAAGCAAGTTGAAGAACTATTACCTAATAGCTTAGTCAAGAGAAATACTGGGACAATTCCACGGTACAGAGTGCCTAATTTTCATTACAAAACGGTGGTTGTGCTTCTCTTAATTATCCCACATCACCAAAAGCTTCATTATCAAAAGCATGACTATGTTTTCTTCTTTGATGTATCCCAGTTATCTACATTAGCATAACATTGTCGCTTTCTTTAGCATACTTTAGAGCAAGACAATTATTAAATGAGAATTGAATGTAAATGACAATGTAAGAAGTATATATGTATAAATTATGTGTTATTTTATTATTTTCTCATATGCATCTTTATACAATTGTTGGTTCAATATTGACCATACATTTGTCAATAAGTACATAATAAAATAAAGGGTTGAGATGCATTCTGTTACAACAGAATTGTACAATCCAGCTAGCATTGAAATGTCTATTATGGCCTTGTGTGAAATCTCTATTGTGTCCCTCTTACTTTGTTTGTTCTTCTTCGTTAACACCCCCACTCAAATTAAACTGAGGGCTTCGAACTAGGTTTAGTTTGGTGGTTAGAGACAAAAATCTGGGCGAAGTTAGGGGTTTTGTGAGGATGTTGGCGAGTTGATCAATAGTGTTAACGTATCTGACCTTTAATTCTCCCTTTTCCACTTTGTCTCTAAAGAAGTGTATGTCCACTTCGATATGTTTTGATGATTGAAAGAGTAGTTGTTGAGTGAAAGGGTGGGTTTTGAGATAGGGATCGAGCTTCGTTATTGTCCCTCCACATAATGGGTTTGTGAGAGAGTGAGAATCATAATTCAAATAGTAGAGATGTGAGGTAGATGAGTTCGATAGATACCTGAGATAGGGCTCAGTATTTAGTCTCGGTGCTAGACCGAGCTATTGTCATTTGTTTCTTTGAGATCCAAAAAATTAGGTTTCCTCCTAGGAAGACGCATCCTCTTGTTGTTCATTTTCGATCATCGGGAGAGCTAGCCCAGTCAGAGTTACTGTAGGCGTGGAGATCAAGAGGAGTAGATGATGGTTG
The DNA here is from genome assembly GCA_027563825.1 of Erythroxylum mucronatum. NCBI lineage: Eukaryota > Viridiplantae > Streptophyta > Magnoliopsida > Malpighiales > Erythroxylaceae > Erythroxylum > Erythroxylum mucronatum. The sequence goes on from JAOSBP010000204.1 coordinate 24,023,272, forward strand.
AAAGAGCAGTCCCTGATTTGAAGTTCCTTTTAGGTAACGCAGAACCTTTTTACAAGCAATCTAGTGTGTATTTAGAGAATTTTGTAAAATTTGACTTAATTTGTTAACTCAAAGTTGATGTCTGGTCTTGTATTACACAGATACTGAAGTACTCCTATGGTACTTCGGTAGAGTTTTGGGTGTTCAAATGGTTTGTCATCTTGCAGAGGTAACTTAGTGCTGGAGTGATTGGTGTGGAACAGGGCTTGCATGACAACATGTTGGTTCTGGTGAGTAATCTTTGATATAATGTTTCTGTGAAAGATATAATCCATTTATGTTTCTGTATGCTTCAAAACCTAAGAAATGATTTATGTTTCCAAGCATTTTAAGTGCAAACTGAGACTATAATTGACCGATAACTGCATGAATAGCTTGAGTCGAATTTCTTGTGATTATGATATCATCTACATAGTCTAGTAGCATTGTAATGATTCCATTATTGTTTGAATAGAATAGAAAATTATATGACCTTGAATTATGAAACCCCTACTGAGATGGTGCATGTTTCAGTTTGTTAAACCAAGCCCTAGGGGCTTGTTTCAATCCCTAGAGAGTTTTAGCCAGTTTACACACATGATGCGACTGTGTTTTGCTTTCAAATCCTTTTGGTTGATTTATACAAACGGTTTCATGTAAGTCCTCATGTAGAAATGCATTGCTGATATCCACTTGTTGAATCTCCCAATGATGGGAAATAAGTGACATAATTACTCTAATTGTTGTGGATTTCATAACAAGGTTGAAAGTTCCAAAAAAATCAATGCCAAGAGTTTGATTAAACCCTTTAGCGACAAATCTAGCCTTATGTTTAGAGACAGTCCCATCAGCATTACACTTGGTCTGGAACACCCATTTTATGCCAAGAATGTGCATGGTAGGCTCATAAGGAACAAGTGTCCAAGGATGATTTTTTTAAAGGCATTGAATTCATCTTGCATAAACCATATGGGATTGTTTAGAGCTTCAAAAACTGTAGTAGGTTTAATGTGAGGATTTAAGGTAAGAGAGAAGGAATAAAGTTTGAGTTTGAAAATTTCATTTTTGGAGCAAGTTTGCATAGGATGAAAATTTTGTGTTAATAGGAACGAAGGATTTTGTTTAGTGTTTGGTGTGTTTGATAGAATGGGATTAGGTAAAGTATTTTGATTGTTTAATGAAGTTGTAGGATGTGATGGTG
>JAOSBP010000204.1:24051657-24062788 GCA_027563825.1 Erythroxylum mucronatum
CTTATGCACGATTAGTGAAAGCGTGCAAGGCGACTTGTACAACCTACAAGGCGCCTTGTGCACGACTATCACTTACACAAACGTTTTCGGACTGTTCTTGTCCAAAAACAATGTACTATACCCTACTTCCATCTAGAAATTCGATATTTTAGAGACTGAATCATAATTCGATTTCTTGAGACAATTTATAGATCTATATCTCTAGGTTACTCCAATTTAAAAATAACCTCATTTGGAATTCTATAGATCTAGATATAATCAAAACACTGCAGTACGCTCAGTAAAAAAAACCCTCTTTACACTGTTCCAACAGACTCCCACACTTCCATTTAGTCAACCTTTTCCAATTCAATTCAGAATGCTACAAAATTTTATGGAGAGGTAGCACAATGTCTTATAAATCTTTTGGTTTAAGAATCACCTCATTTGGAGGTCAGATGATGTAGTTATGGTCAAAAGAATCAACTATGTCTATGTCCTCAAACATTTCAAACCTACTTTGGCGCGATTACCATAACTCTCACAAATGATGTTGGATGGATTTCATTTTTAGATGGTTTGAAAGAGGACTTCGAGATCTACAACTCTTATGAAGACTTCAAAGAGAGATTAGGCCATTAAGAGGGTCAAAAATATGATTTACTGTTGCCGTCCCGAAAATGTCCGTTTAACGAACATGAATGTCCGTTGTCCGAGCTTCAGGACACTTTTTCACCCGAAAAAGTCCGTTTAACGGACATCCATGTCTGTTTCACAGACAAACACTAGCCTAGGGGTGTTTTTACACCCGAGAAGGTCCGTTTGACGGACCTAATGTCTGTTTAATGGACATATGTTTCACAAAACTCCCTCCAAAGCCTCTCCAATGGTTCCTACACTCATTCTAACATCATATACACCCATACACTTCTCAAATTCACCTCTTTTAGCACAAAACCACTTCATATCAACTCACATACCAATTAGATTTCATTAAACTCTCAAATTCCAACTCATTTCATTCATCATACTCAACTACATCTTATCATTCAAACATTCCTATTCTTCTTCCAAAACCTATCTTGTTCCTAAATATCAAACACTTCATATTCCAAATTCCAACATCTCAAGTTAATGACTTCTTGGTGCATCCCTCAAGCTTAGTTCAACAACATCCTTACCTAATTTCATTTTTCCTATTTGCTCATAATCACCCAATTCACAACATAAACATATACATTCATCCAAGTTTTTGCAACATTTAGTTCTCATTTTCACATAAAAATTTAAGACTCTTAGAAGCACAATTAATAATCGATGTGTTCATAAGAAAGATAGCAGTATGACTCTAGTTTAATCCAAATTAAGAACCAACTCAATTGGATAACTACAGAACAAGTTATGGCTAACACAAAACTATATCAGCAAAATTTTTCCTGCTACAAATTTCCAGATTTTCCAACTTCCAACAATTTACCTCTAACTCATCTTATACCTAGCTTATCTCTTCCATTTCACTTCCTCATCACTCCCTATCCAAATCAACTCCATACATCAATCACAAACAATTTATGATCTAATATGATCATCAACCAAAAACAGAGCATCTATACCTACCCATTCATAACCAATTTTCCACACTCATCTAAACATCATTATATACAAAATCTAACTTCCAAACATCTCTATAACACATTATATATCATTAATCATCATACATAAACAAAAGCAAGAACTTTACCTAGGCTTTCCATCAATCATGACCCATACATACAATTCACATAATCAAGTCATCAAAACTCAATTTACCCATCATTCTAGCTTAGTTTAACAATACCCATAACATTGAAAGCAAAACTTACTTGGTTTAGCTCCAAACTCTTCAAACTCTCACTCAACCCTAGCTCCCAAACAACCTATGTTCTTCATCTTCTAAAGGAGGTAAAGGTAGGTTTTTCTTGTGGCAAATTGAACAAACAATAAGATGGAAGTAGAAATTGAAAGATGGAGCAAGGTTCAAAGTGGACGAATCAAAAAAACTCATGAAGGAGAAGAAAAGAAGAAGGAGCCACGAAATTAAGAGGAAAGCAAGAGATAAATTGAAGACAAAGCAATTTAGGTGATTTGTCAAATGAATGTTGTGAATAGGGTGTGTAGTGAGTGGTAGTGACACTTGTCACTGCCACTTGTCACCTTCTTATGGTCCCATGTGGACTCATTTTAAAAACTAGTCTATTTGTCTCCAAATTTTACTCCAATTGTCTCCCAATTTTTAATGACACTTGTCAATAATTCATAAAGCCATTTATCTAGATTTTTATTACCATTTGACAATAAATTCTACTACCATTAACAATTGTCTTGCCACTTGGCATTTTTCCTAGTCTAAAAATTTCCCCAATTTTCATAAATTTTCTAAAAAAATTTCAAAAATTCTGAATCAACAATTACACTCTCCAAATAAATTTTCAATACCAATAAACCATAATTCTCAATAACAATCACATTTATTAACAATTATACCCGGAATGTCAATGAATGCATGTACAATTATTTTCATGCTCAAAAATTTCACTATTCACATGTATGTGTATGACACATTATGCATGAGAATGCAAATATATTTCTAAGCTCTCATCAATCACTCATATTTACTATTCTAACCTTCCTATATGTAATGGGATGTTACAACTCTCCCCTTCTTAACGAAATTTCGTCCTCGAAATTAATATCTCATTTATCAATACGGCAGGGGTATTATTTCCTTATATGATCCTTCGTTTCCCATATAACTTCACCACACGAATACTTTCATCCAAAAGACCACAGTTGATAGATTCAATAGGTCTCTCAATTCTTTGTTTAGATATCACATTTTCTTAATTATTTCCTTGATGAGTTTCAGATTACTCAAATTTTCACTTCCAGTCTCAACAACACATATATCGGATCATAACAATGCTTCCTAACCAGATCCATATAACACTGTGTGAATCCGACACCTCCTTTATGGTTAATACTAACTCACAAATCCATAGTCCTATTATTTCCATAGTTTTATATAGGCCACTTTATTTCAAACTTAGTTTCCCCTATTTACACCTTTATCTCCATCTAATTGCAGCTTGGTAAAGGTGATACTCTCAAAGACAAGTGATCTTTTTCACTTCTTATCGGTGTTAATATACTTAACTCTTATATCTATCTCACGATATTCCATAACCTCGATGTTAATCCACTTAACTCATTCGTCATTATCTTGAACTGAAAATGTCTACGAATAAAATTGGGCCCAATTTGGTTATAGATCTTCGTACATTATCATTGTGGTTTCAAAAAAAATTATACCGACTTTTGATTGTTTCAGTGCTCTAGCACGCCACCCTCATGGGACACGGACTCGGATATCACTATCGATGTCGGGTTCGAGTCCTGCGGGAGTGGGGTGTTACATATAGAGGGTCATTTAAAGAATATTGCAAGACCTATTAGTTGAATGGATTGGCATAAAGAATGAATAAAACTATTGAAGAAAGGGTTCGATGTATGCTCTCTCATATAAAGTTGCCAAAGTCCTATTAGGTGGAGGCAATGTTTACCAGTCAACCTCATCAATCGATCTCCTTCGATTCCTCTTGATTGTGATATTCCAAAGAGAGTGAGGAATGGGAGAGATGTTTCCTACAAGCATTTGAGAGTCTTTGGGTGCCTAGCATATGTTCATATTCCAAAGGATGAGAGGCCTAAGCTTGATAGCCAATTCAAGCCATGTATCTTTCTTAGCTACTCCGAAGATGAATTTGGGTATACGTTGTGGGATCTAGTTGGCAAGAAAGTGTTCAAAAGTTGAGATGTTGTGTTTATGGAAGACAAGACAATTAAAGACTATATGAAATCACAACAGCCAGAGTCTTCCCCTCCTACCACAATCAACCAAGATTTAATATTTCCTAAGGTTGTTTAGAGAGAACAACAGCAAGATGTTCACAAAGATGGCCATGATGATAGTGGTGGTGGTGACGAAAATGAAGAGCCAGTGAGTTTGCATTTACTGAGTGATGGGGGAGAGCCAGAGAGCTACGAGGAGGCTATATTAGATGTGCACAGTAAGGTGTGGTATGATGCCATACACGAAGAGGTGAAGTCCTTACATGAGAACTACACTTATGACTTTGTCAAATTGCCTAAGGGCAAGAGAGAACTCAAAAAAAGTGAGTGTTCAAATTGAAAATTAGAGAAGATGGTTCATCATTTAAGTATAAGGCAAGAATAATTATGAAAGGCTTCAACCAGAAGAAGGGTGTTGACTTTAATCAGATTTTCTCTCTAGTTATGAAAAAGTCTTCAATCCAGGTTGTTCTTGGTTTGGGTACAAGCATGGATTTGGAAATTAAACAACTTATTGTGAAAACTGCATTCTTTCATGGTAATCTTAAGGATGAAATTTATATGGAGCAAGTTGAAGGCTTCGAGGTCAAAGGAAGTGAGAAACTTTTGTGTCATTTGAAGAAGAGCTTGTCTGGTTTCAAGTCCTTCATGTTGGACCATGGTTTTCACAAAACACATGTCGATCATTGCATGTTTGTAAGGAATTATGTCGGAGGTGATTTTTTCATTCTCTTTTTTTATATGTTGATGATATATTGATTGTTGGTCGTGATACCATGAAGATTGCTGATTTGAAGAAGGCATTGAGTAAGTCCTTTGCAATGAAGGACCTTGGTCCTGCAAAGCAAATTTTAGGCATGCAAATTTCCTATAGTAGGAAGAAAAAGAATCTATGGCTATCACAGGAAAGATACATATAGAAAGTACTACAAAAGTTCAACGTAGACAATTTATTGTAGCTAATTAAATTTACTAACCTTAAACCATTTTCAGCTATTGTCTGTGCAATCCTCAAGAATTGGTATGGGCTTGACATACAACAGATGTTGAAGCTTTAGTAAAGCCTTCAACACACTATGGAAGACCATACTCATTGTTTCTCCTGACCTTATAAACCGAACTTGTAATACTCTATTAGATTAATTTTATGCTAATATTCTTAGGAAGATTAAAATTTTTTCTTCAATAGGCATATGGCCATTATTCCTCAACCCACCATTGACTTGAAGCATTTCATATAACAATGTAAATGCATTTAAGTCCATCCTTAAATCCCACTAGCTATTCCTATCACCCTCATTCAAAATCGTATCTATATTAGCTTGCCTAGTTGGTACTGTCAATGCCCTACTACCTTTAGCATTTTCACTCCTACTCAGTTTTTTTATGTATACATACAAACATAGCAACATGACCATTCTCATAAAATCCAATTTCCCATTCCAACGCTCAAACAAAGTTAGACACTTAAACATAGCATCATGATCCTTGTTATCCATTTTTGTAAATAAAAACTGTCTGCAAAGATTAAAAAAAATATAATGATCATAAACAAGCCATAACCAACAATACAAGAATAAACAACTAAAAATTTCATTAGCAAAAACACCAAGAAAAAGAACATCAGATTTTAATCAGATTTGCAAACCCTCCAAACCCAATGACTACCATATTACATAAAAATAATGTTAGAGTGTGAATAAGTACAAGGGTGTGTGTGTTAATGAAAAAACTTAAATTTGCATGCACAGTGAAATCCCCAACAATAAAGCCACCAACCACAAAGACAAAGGACCATATTACTCTCAATAGACCAAAAAAGAAACAAACAGAGGCTGGAAATTATTAACGTAGTAGAAATTTGCGCAACGAGAGAAAAGTAAAGCAAGGAAGCAGCGAAACGAGAGGCAAAGAAGAGGAGAAAATGAACAGAAAAAAAACTTACCTTTGACTGCCGGGACGAACCAGAGGGAAGAAGGGCAGCATGCAAGAGAGAAGAGTTGTTAGAGAGGAGTGATTTTGTTGGGTTTGTAAGACGCAATGATCATAAGGCATCATGGGGGAGGGGTATTTCTAGAAGTTGCTTATGTGTTTGTTCCTGTCACAGGGACAAGAAATCTTGTCCCACAGTTTTGGAAGGGACAAAAAATTATGTTTTTATGATCTGGAATCATAACAAAAATAAGTTAGGTCAGCAACAAAACACTGCGAGGCATAGGATTTTTGTGTTTTGTTATCTGTCTACACCGATGGAGACAGTAACCAAACCCAACGTTAGATTAATAACATCACCATAATTAACTAAATTGAGTCTCTATTCCTAATCCCTAGCACCTGATGCTGCAAACCTTGCGAAAACCTCAAAGGGGTAGCCTCAAGAATATGAGCAGTGGTTTAACCTTAGATTGTAAAACGAGTCCACCAAAGGTCTTAGGCTTTAAAGTAATAGAGGCATTTTTAGGTTGGATTTGTTTACTAACCACACCTTGGGTTCGAGAACAAGTTTTGACCTTTGCCCTTTCAGTAGATCTTTGGAATCCCCTCATTTTGCACCATTCCTGCCTCATTTAGATTCACTCCATCTTCCTCGTACAAAGCCGTAAATCTGGACCCCTTGTTATTATCGTCATTGGAAAGCTCACTCCCTTGATTTGTGAGATTTGCTCATGGGTTCCTACGTCCCCTCTAAGTCTATGCCATCAGCCACAGACCAAAATCCCGTGCACGCTCCTCCAACTCCTTACCATAATCTCCATGAGCCTATTTCCTTGACACTGATGTATGGTCAACCACTAGAACTTCAGTACCCAAGTCATCATCTGGTGGGAAGAAAGGGCATAAACCTTTGTGTCCAGAACAACCACATTAGAAGCATATTAGAGTCAATCCTTCATACTCAACAAGTTGCCACCTTCCTTCAAAATGAATCTTAGGCATTTAGGGTTCCCGAAATCAACTTCAACGCAAACTCTTGCGAATCATCCCTTATTAGTAAACTTAGTACTTGGATCAACCTTGATAGTTTTCCCAATAACATTTCCAAGAGCAGTCAAAATACGTTCATGGAAATATTCTACTAGTAAATAGGGTAAACAAACCCAGACAGTCGTTGAGTCAATGGTATCACATTGTTGGTTGAAATCCAGTTGCCATTTTCGCATAGTCAAGTAATGGCCAAAGATAGTCCAAAGACCTGCATCAACAACAAATTGAAGATCCTTCATCACGGAAAATCTTACCAGGAAGAAACCCTCCCCTAACTCAACGAGATCAAAATCACCCCTCGGATGCCACATCTTATGTAGTTTCTCCGTAAAAAACTTATACGATATGGACCGCCCCAATAGTTTCACTATGAAACCCTTTTCCCATGGTTGTTGAATATGATTCTAGAGCCTATCTGAGAGGGTAATCTTAGCCCAACTATCTAAAGTAGAGATAGAGATCAGACCTTCATTAGATTCTAAAGTTCCGAGTTCATTATGATCAAGGGTTATTGCAACCCCTCTCCCTACCATTACATCTCTAAACGATGGTTGTTGTGGCCGCCAACCTATTCATTGCCACATCCTATGATGTTGTTGGGATCCTACTCTCAGCAGCAACGTTCTCTTTGATCTTCTTTGTGCTTCAAACCAAGAGGTCATCCTTTTCTCAAAAGGGTTGATTTCTTTAATTAACTTATCCAATATCGCTCCAATCCATACTTTACAGACATATTTTGGGGTGACATCTCCAAAGCTCATTGAAATTAGGGATTACATTTTTACTTTGTCTTGGCTTAACCTAAAATCAATGATTTTGGCTAGAGTTAATTAGGTTTTGGGTCAGGTTTGAGTTTTTCTAAAAGTTTTAAATCAAAATCAACTCAAGCTATCTAATCCAACATGACACGAAGTTCAAATATATTAAATATAAATTATATTATTTTAAATAAATTAATATCATTTTTTAAATTAAAAGAAGGAAATAATTAAATTTAGGTCAGAATTGATCGAGCTTAGGTTTGAGCCACCAGTCTTAGGTTAGTTCACACCTCAAACTAGGCTCACGCCTATTTCATGTATTTTTAAAATTGCTTGATACCCTCAATGTCAAATACCTATTTCCATATGCATGACATATTACCAGCATACGTAGTTTTATCATTTGTAACTTTATATACATCTTGTAAATATGATATTACCCGTAATTGTGTGAATGAAACCCAAATTATTTTATCTTTATAACTCACTTAGTGCTCATCAATGTTGGAGAGAGGGAAAAAAGGGTAAGCCATCGCCACATGAAACGCTGCCAGAGAAGGAGAACTAGTTATTCTTCAATGATGTTTCGTTGTGGGATTTTTTTTCTTTTTTTAACATCTCTTCAATTCTGGGTTTTAGCGTGTCCATTATTTCAGTTTAATAGATGTTCAACCTTCTAGGATTTGCTTTTGTTTCATCTAATGTCTAGGGCTGTAGGATTATATTGTTGAAAAATAGAACACAAGTTTTTGGATTTGTGTTTCATCATCATTTGTACTTAGAATTTTCTATAGTTCTTATTATTTAGAAAGAAAAAAAAGTCATGATATGTGTTTTTACTTTTTAGAGTTTGGATGATTAGGCTTTTGTAGCATTCTTGGTTCCAAACAACAAAGCACAGGGATGTTAAGAAGGCCATTCCAATAGAGCTTTCAACAGGGTTTCTAATAGTCCATAGTTTGCATCTCATACATCCATCTACTTCCTTGTTTTCCTTTTCTTTTTAATCATAAAACAAAACTGTATTAATCATAATTGATTTTAAGAAAAGGAAACCAAAATAAAAGATTATATTTTAAAAAAATTAAATAAATTGTATTAAAAAAGATTCAGGAAGACATACAATTAGTTCCAACTAAGTCAAGTATGTTTACTCCTAGCACTAATACACAATATTGTTGTCGGAGGGTATCCATATTGAGCTTCTTAATTTACTCTACCATAGTGACCATAAAGCAACATAGTTTAAATTCTTTTCTAGTAAAGGATCTCTCGGTAGGGTGTATCTTATTGTTGGGGTGGTGATGAAATACTCACTTGTTCCTTTCCTTCCAAATTTCGTATTATAACCTACCAAATAAGAGCTTGGAAAGGTTTTCCAGCCTATAGTCACTCCATCTCTTTAGCAACATTCAGTCAACAATCCCTATCATGGATGAGGCTAGAAAAGTTTAGGAAAGAATATCCTCTATAGGTATCTTGTGAATTCACAACCAAAGAACAAGTAATCATGTGTCTCAATTAAGGAGTTACATAGAGAAAATTTTATAGCGGGGATGGAACTAGATACTCTATCTTTGGTTGATAGCTTCTCATTGATTGGAACCATAAAATAAAACTTTTTTTTTGGAATAGCTTGAGGGTACTATAGAAGCTTATATTAAGGAACTGTCTGATTTCTCTCTCAAAACATCCCTTTAGGATCTGTTTTTAAATACCTGGAAGGAGTCTTTGGCTTATATCATGCAATCATTTGAAGAAGAGGCTCTCAATTTCCCTTGTAATGGCACTGTCAAGCTTCCTATGATCTGCTGATCAAGATTAAAAGTATCATCCATAATCACTTGCTTGATTATAACATGCATATGAATAAGGTTCCTTAGATAAAGAAACCTATCAAGTCTAATAATCAGTGCCAAATTACCCCAAAAATTAATCTAGAATTTGGTGTTGGATCCATTTTCCAATCTGATTTTGAACCAATTCCTCACCTAAGCTCTTAGTGTCAACAAATGAATCATTACATAAGCATTTTGCTTAGGCTCACAAGTCCAAAAATCGGTTGATTCAAATTATAAGAAAGCATCCACCTAACCCAAAAGGAGTCTTTATCAGTTAACAATCTTTAAATCTTGATAATTTGCATTTTGTCATGATTAATTCTTGGTGTTTTATGTTCTTTGGTAGACTTTTGTGATGTTTTGCTTGTGTTTCCACGGTAATTTGTGTCTTTGTATGTTCTAGGTGACGAAATATAAAGTGACGAAATTTGGAGCGAAATTGGCTAATCTGGAAACTGAAGATTTCAACATGACCATGTTGAAGGCAACACAGTGCTGTGTTGGCAGATTACTGCATGAAAATTTTGACTTTATTATCTTGAGATTTGGGCTTCAATAACACATTGAAAAAGTCAAAGCCTGAAGTTTTGTTTGGACATATAGATAGGTCTCGTTTTAATCATCAAGCATTAAAAGAAGGGTAATGAAGAGAGGAGAAGCCTAGAGTGACTAGAGAGGACGGCAGCTTTTGAGAATAAACATAAAAGAAGGGTGAGTGGCGGCAAAAACAAGAGAAGGGAATTAAATAGCTAGGGGCCCACTGGAGAAAACCTAAAGAGAGAGCTGCAACTTTGAGGGATTAGAATATATAGAAGACTTAAAAAGTTTACGGCAACTTGGAATAAAGAAAAGATGGGCTGGTTTTGAAATTAAAAGGGAGGGGCCCACATCATTAAATGAGGAACAAAAACCTAGGCAGCTAATATTGAAAGGAATTGGGTGGACGGCAAGACATAAACAGGGGAGCTTTAATTGAAAATAAGGAAGAGGACGAAGGTGGACGGCGGTTTTTAAAGGAATCAATAATAAAATAGAAAGGAGGAAAGATTACGGCAATTTTTAACAAGGAGAAACCATTGAGGCAAGTGGCGTGAACAGCAGAAAACGAAGTGAGTGGAGAGAGCTGGAGCAAGAGCTTTGAGTTTTGGAATATATTTTATGAGAATAGTCAAAGTTTACGGCAACTAAAGAATAGGGGAATCAATTTAATATTCATAGAGAAAAAGTAGAGTGAGTTGACGGCAACTTGTGGAGGAATATACTTGGAAAGTGGACAGCAGCTGTTTGAGGGATTGCGCCAGTGGCTTTGGGCGTGAACTATTTAGACATTCTCACCACCAAGGCACGACAGTGAGCAACATTCTAGGAGGACCGAAGGCTTGAATCGCAGCTAGTGTGGGTATGAAGGTTGAATTTCAATATTTACTTGTCAATTTCAGTTTTATTTATTAGAGACTAGATTTATGTGTGGCTAATTTTTAATCTAGACAAGGTGCCTTACGTTTGATGCATGTAATTCGTGAGACTCTCGTGGTTTAATTGTTTTCATGAATTTCTTATGTTTATTTAATCTCTGCGTTTAATCGATTTATTATTGTTGAGTTTGTTGATTAATGTGGCCAGTTAATTAATTGACTTGATGATAAATTGCCGAATAGATTAGTTAATCCGTGATTG
>JAOSBP010000204.1:24093866-24104751 GCA_027563825.1 Erythroxylum mucronatum
GCAGGTGGTCTTCCTATTCTCTTGCCACTTAGCTCCTGCATGTCACCATGATGAAGAGGCGTGGATGAATGTGATTTCGTGGCAAGTGTTTGACTAGTTCTTTGGACACCTGGAAAGTGGTGGTTAACAGCTCATGTTTGTTTCTACACATTTCTAGATTTGCAACTTAGAATTGGTGTTCATGATGGCTACATCTGTGCCACAAGCCGCAATTCCTCCGCCTGATATCGCACGTTTTGTAACTGTCATTTAGTGCGTGTTCTTTTGCTATCATTTACTGGTCTGAACTGAGATCAATTTTGTGGTTGCTATTTTAGGTTGGTAATACGTTTGTCCTTCAATATTATCATATCTTGCACCAATCTCCGGGGCTTGTTCATCAATTCTATCTGGATGTTAGTACGTCCAGATAAAATTCGTGTTATGAGTACCACAACCACAATTCAGGTGAGCTCTCTCTCTCTCTCTCTCTCTCTTCGTTCATCTGCAGAGTCTGCGTTTGCTTAAGGTGCTTTTTTGTAATGTATATTATTACACCACTATTTCTTGAACTTTTTTAAATTTTGTTCAGCCCTCAAGGAGAGAAATGAGATGATTTTAATCTGTGTTGTTCTTTATTATTGAATGTATGGAATGCCTTTGCTTCCTTGTGGGAGTATGCCCATTTTCTCAATGTACGTTTTCAAGGCGTAGGCTATCAATGACAAGGTACTGTCACTTGACCATGGACAATGCATGGCAGAAATTTCCACGATTGACTCACAAGAGTCTTACCAGGGAGGAGTTCTGGTACTTGTTACTGGTTATCTCAATGTGAACAACAATGTGCGGCAGAAGTTTTCACGGACTTTCTTCCTTGCACCTCAAGACAAAGGTTATTTCGTTTTGAATGATGTGTTTCGTTATGTTGAAGACACCAAGGAGCAGAATGTAAACCTTGATTCTGTTAGTAAAGTCAAAACTCCTCAATCACCTGATGAGGGTAATGGAAAAGTAGTTAGATGCAAAGTGTACATCAATCTGTGCCCCCTAACTTATTCTGGGATTACTTTTAGAACCTTCTTCTGTACAGGACGGTCGTATTTCTGAGTAAACAATTAGCTTATCTGAGCAAATCAAAGGAGATGAAGTGTACAATCTCTCTCAGAATGAAGAAAGTTCAGTTGTAAAAGAATAACATTTAGTCCCTGAAGTTGTTGATGAAGTTCCAGATGAATACCAAATGATGGCTAAATCTAGCAGTTTGATTGAAGAAGTACAGAAGAAATCTTATGCATCCATTGTGATTGTTGAAAGTGAAAATTGTTAGAAATGGAAATGGAGTTATGAATGTTTTGTGATTGTTGGAATTGAAAATTGTTAGAAATAGAAATGGAGTTATGAATGTTTTGTGATTGCTGGAATTGAAAATTGTTAGAAATGGAATTATGAATGTTTTGTGATTGTTGGAATTCAAAATTTTTAGAAATGGAGAAAAAATTATGAATATTTTGCAATTGTTATAATTGAAAATTGTTGAAAATTGTTAAAAATGAAAATGGAATTATAAATGTTTTGTGATTGTTGAAATTAGAAATTGCTAGAAGTAGAAATGGAATTATAAATGTTTTGTGATTGTTAGAATTGGAAATTATTAAAAAATGGAAATGGAATTATAAATATTTTGTTATTGTTGGAATTGGAAATTATTAAAAATAGAAATAGAATTATAAATATTTTGTGATTGTTGGGATTGGAAATTGTTGGAAATATAAATAAAATTTTGAATGTTTTGAATTTATTGAAAATAGAAGTTGTTGAAAATGTAAATTGTTGATGTATGTTTTGTGTTATTATATATGTTGAATGTTTTGAATTGTTAGCTTTTGACTTCTAGTGAATTGTGTTCTATGAATTTGAATTGTGTGTAATGTAATCAAACAAAATGAGTTATATTATATAAAATAGATATGCATATTGTGTACTGAAATTATGTGTTATTTATTTTTATGTGTACAGATAAATAGAAGAAAGTTCAAGTATTCCTGATCAACTAGCTTCAGAAAGATATAGTGATCTAGCTTGAGCTCTTGCTGCATTAGTTCCTGGTATGAAAAACTATACTATTTGTTTGTTTTGTAATTAACATTTGAAAAGTGAAAAAATCACCCGATTAAAAAAATATTTAGCTGAGGTTAAAAGAGATGTGAAAACCTGGAAAAAAAAGTAAGTTATGATGTGATATGGCGGATGAAAACATTGCTTGATGAATATCAATATGAGAGAGATAGAAGAGAAATGTTGAATTTGAAATTGATATTGGAAGTTCATTTTTTAGTTTCCGTGGTGATTTTGGAAATGTTGAAGGTGGAAGTGGTAGTAGTAGTGTTTCATCTCAGGCTCAAGAAGTACCTGAATCTGATTTGAGGAATAGAAGAAAACAGGTGACTAGTTTCTTTGCACCACGAACAACTCCTGAAGCCCAACCTTTAACTCGTAATGCAATATAATCGAGAGATGCGGCTCACAATGTCGATATGGCAATAGCTAGATAGTGGTATGATACAGGTTTGTCATTCAATACTTCTTGGTCTTATTATTATCAACCTATGATAGATGCAATAGCCTTTTATGGTCCAGGATACAAAGGTTCTTCGATTGATGACTTAAGAGGTAAACTTTTGAGTTATGTTGTTTTTAAAATTAGAAGTTATTTGGCTAAAAGAAAAGTGAATTGGGGTACTTATAGATGCTCAATCATGTGTGATGATTGGACAAATAAGAGACAAGAACCTATTATAAATTTTTTGGTTTATTATTCAAATGGTTATATATTTTTGAAATTTATTGATGCATTTGGCTTTATTAAAATATTGAGACTTTATTTGCGAAATTTGATTAATTTGTTAATGAAGTAGGGTTGGTAAAATATTGTTAAGTTTATTACTGACAATGATTCCTCTTATAAAGCAACAGGAAAAAAGTTGCAGAATATGTATAATTCATTTGTTTTGGACTCCTTGTGTTGCATATTGCGTTAACCTAATGTTGGAGAATATAGGAGATCATAGATATTTTCCTATTATTGATGAGATCATGGAGAAAGCTAAAAAGGTGACAAAGTTTATTTATAATATTGCATGTATATTAAATTTGATGAGAAAGGAATTTATCAATGGTAGGAATTTGTGTAATTTTGCTGTCGCAAGATTTGCCACAAATTTCTTATCACTTTAGTATTTTGTTTCGATGAAAAAAAAATTATGACAAATGTTTATAAGTAATAAGTGGACTACATATCAGCATGCTAGGTTTAATGCTGAAATGGAGGTTTGTAATATTATACTAAAAGATAGAGAATTTTGATCTCAATTTCAAGTTGTTATCCGAGTTTGTTAGCCTTTAGTGAAGATGCTTCGCTTGGCTAATAGTAAAGAAAAGCTAATAATGAGTTATATTTTTAATGTCATGGGGAGAGCGACGGAAGCAATCAAGGCCAATCTAAAACATAGGCCTTATTTATATACACCATATCTTTTAATCATTAATAAGAGAAGAAAACGACAACTTTCTTCTCTATTATTTATAGTTGGGGCATTTTTGAATCCTAATGTCTATTTTAGACTGGATTTTACTAAGCAAACTGAAGTTAATATAGGAATACTTTTAACTATTACAATAATTGTTAACATTGACGTGATACAAGATCTTTTAAGCTCACAAATGAAACTTTACAAGTTATTTTATGAGATTTTTGGAATGTCGATTATTATTCGATAAAGCAGAAAACTTTCTTCAGATATTAGTTATTTTCTTTTTCTTATTTGTTGAAAACTAATTATCACTTTATTTTGTTTCTAACACTACTTTTGTTATCTTATAACTTACAGTTTTTTGGTAGGATAAATTTGAAAATGGTGTTTCAGAATTAAAAAAGTTTGCAATTTAGATTTTAAGTCAATGTGTGAATGCAACAGGCTGCGAACGAAATTTGAGCACATTTGAATATATTCACTCAAAGAAAAAGAATAGATGTGAGAAATATAACATCTTTCCCGAAGCTTTAAATTGTAACGAACAAAAACCAAGTCATTTAACCTCTTATACTCAATATATTCCTTTGCTTTAAGTGGATAATTTCAAATGTGCTCCAGTTTCATTCACAGTATGTTACACTTAAAATTCGAATTACAAACCTTTTCAATTCTGGGACAACATTTTCGAATTTATCTAACCAAAAAACTGTAAGTTATAAGATAATAAAAGTAGTGTTATAAACAAAATAAAGTGATAATTAATTTTCAACAAATAAGAAAAAAAGAAATAACTAATACTTGAAGAAAGTTTTTCTTTTTGTCAAATAGCAATTGGCATTCCAAAATTTCCATAAGACAACTTGTAAAGCTCAATTTGTGAACTTAAAAGATCTTGCATTGCGTCAATTCTAACAATTGTTGTAATAATTAAAAGCATTCTTTTATTAACTTCAGCTTGCTTAATAAGATCCAGTCTAAAATAGACAATATGATTAAAAAATTCTTCGAACTATAAACAATAAAGAAGAAAGTTGTCTTTCCCTTCTCTCATTAATGATTGAAAGATATGGTGTGTATAAAGAAGACCTATGTTTCAAATTGGCCTTGATTGCTTCCGTCGCTCTCTCTATGGCATCAAAAATATAACCTATTGTTGACTTTTCTTCATTATCAGCCAAGCAAAGCAGCCTCACCAAAGGCTCAGAAACTCGAATAACAAATTGACATTGAAACCAAAATTCTCTATCTTCCAGTATAATATTACAAACCTCCACTCCAGCATTAGACCTAGCATGCTGAGATGTAATTCACTTATCACTTGTAAACAATTGTCTTAACTCTTTCTTCATCAAAACAAAAGACTGAAGTGATAAGCAATTTGTAACAAATCTTGTCACAGCAGGACGATACAAATTTCTATCATTGGTAAATTCCTTTTTCATCAAATTCAATACTCATGCACGATTATAAATAAACTTTGTCACCTTTTTAGCTTTCTGCATAGTCTCATCAATAACAAAAAAATACTTAGGATCTCCTATATTCTCCAGCATTAGGTCAATGCAATGTGCAACACAAGAATTCCAAAAAATTAATTATACGTATTCTGTAACCTTTTTCTTGCCGCTTTATAAGCGGAATCATTGTCAGTAATAAACTGAACAATGTTTTCCGGCCTTACTTATTCACAACTTCATCAAATACCGCAAACAAAGCCTCAGTATTTCTAATAAGGCCAGATGCATCAATATATTTCAAAAACATAAAGTCATTTGAAGAATAAACAAAAAAATTTATAATAAGCTATTGTCTCTTATTTGTCCAACCATCACACATGATTGAACATTAATAAGTACCTCAATTCACTTTTCTTTTAGTCAAATAACTTCTAATTTCAGAAACAGCACAGCTTAAAAGTTTATCTCTTAAGTCATCAATTGAAAATCCTTTGCATTCTAGACCATAAGAGATTATTGCATCCATCATAGGTTGATAATAATAATACTGAAAACCATTTAATGAAGAACCTGTATCATACCACCATCTAGCTACTGTCATATTGACATTGTGAGCCGCACCTCTTGATTGCATTGCACTATGAATTGAAGGTTGGACTCCAGGAGTTGTTTGTGGTGTAAAGAAACTAGTCACCTGCCTTCTTCTCTTCCTCACATTAGGGTAAAATTTTTGTAATTTGGTCCTCCACATTTTTGAAAGCCACGGTTGATGTGAGCAGGAGTAAGGATCTTGAGAAGATGGCGAACTCCAAGACTATTGGAGGAGAATTTAATGGAATTGAGCCCAAACTAATCCATTTAACTCAAATCCTTGGACCGGATACACTTGGAGCTTAAAGACAAGAAGATTTGGGCTTGTTATTTATTATCTTTTATTTTAGGCCCAAGGACTAGTTTATAGGCTGTTTTTTTAGTTGGTAGCATATACTTTGTTTGTTTAGGCTATTTTAAGACTTGGATCAGATTATGTTCAATAGGCTTGCAAACCCATTTCTATTAGGTTTAGGGCTTAGTCAAGGATATTTAAACCTTATTATAACCTTGTAAACCTAGATTTGAATGATGAATAAAATTTCAAAGTGAGTTCTTCAAGGGAGGCGTGAATGTCTTCATGGTTACTTCAAGAAATTGATTTGTATCAATAAGTAAATTCTTGCAACGTAAATTGATTTCTGATTTCTTTGAAATTGGGTCTCAAACTTATGATTTGGGGTTTGATCTAGCATATTCTTACAATAGAAAGATTAGGGTTTTGATTCAATAGGATTAGGGAGTTTCAAGAACCTTGTTTTCTTGGGATTTCTGTATCACTTATGCTTAGATGTAGCAATCTTAGCAATTAGTGGGTTGCATCTAAGTTCACAAGGACAGACTGTAAAATCAGTTACAGATTTTATAAGGCTGCTAAACTCTTTACTGTTTTTACTTCCTTTGCATGTAAATGCCTCACAGTCCAAGACTCTGACCACAAATATGTGATGTTGGACAACTTATGCAGGAAAGTAAGGACGCCAATGTCTTGAAATGCACTTGGAATGGAACATTAGCCATCACAAAGAACATTACGTCAAGCTTCTAACACCAAAATTTCTCATTCTCAACTACAAAATATGTAAGACTACATAAGAAAGGTAATCCAACCATTTAATAATAGATTGACAAGGTCCGGTGATGCTGTAGAGATGGAGATTGAACGCCAAAAGCCCAAAGCCAAAGGTCTAACTCTACACTCAGCACCTGAAAGAAGTAGCATCGTCGGAAGCCATGAATTCCAAATATAAGACGGGTTAATATGAAAAAATTTGAAGGACGGAAGATATTGTTGGCCAAAGCTCCAATAGCAGAAAAAATGAAAGTTGCAAGCTTATTAAAAACAATATAGACTTGAAAAAGCAAACTTTCTCTCCAATGGTCGACGTAACCTGGGCAAAAAGATAGGTGAAAGGAGAAATTTTAATCATACCGGCTTTCCTGATTTTACATGAATTAAGTCCCTCATTATCTCCACAGCATATATGGAGCAGGCTCGCAATTCAACCTCCTCCTCGCTGCCAGAAGCTATTTCACCATTGGAGCCAATTTTACTTTCAAGGTTTGAACTATATTTCAAAACACCAAGTTGACGAAGCATGGCAGGCACTATATAGTCCGCAAATATTGTGACAGAACTGATGTCGTGGAATTCTCCATATGATTGGCCCTTGAATGCACCATATAAATCCGCTGCAAATATTTGAGCTCTTTTGTAGAAGAATACTTGGCGGCCTTTGTAAAGTGAGTGGTCACGGAAGCCTAGGAACCACCAATTAGGAGTTAATATATTCATATCCTTCAAGAACAGTTACAAGGTAAAAGAATAGCAATATATCGAATGGAAGCAAATTTAAAATGAATATGCACCAGGAAAGTGACTGGTAACAGTGGCTACAAGCTTTGCAGCTGATTTCCCACAAGAATCAACAAGATTGGATGCCTTGCCTCCAAAGCTTTTTTCTAGTTCACGGCCAACCTGACAATGAAATGAATCAATGCCAAACAGCCAATTTATTCACTGACCGAAAGTAAGCAACTCTTCTAAACAATACTAGTCAAAGATAAGAAATTTATTTCTCCCTGCAAAAACACATGGCTTGATACGTTCTTAAGTGTAAAAGAAAACCTCATGCAGCAGACGGACGCGCTCCTCCTCCAAAGGAAGTGGTCTGGGCCATTTCAACAACTCACGTAATTCTGGACCTGGAAACTCACAGATAAACATGTACTTGGCATGATGATTAATGTACAGTGAATATATTATTATTCTCAAGGCCTCCCCTAAATTTCGGATGATCTCATAATTTTTTATGCACAGATATCACTGTATATATGATGTCATTAATACTTGAATTGACATATAAGAAAGCAACTTTCAAAAGGAGAATGTACCTGTATATTTTTGCAGACGATCAGCATCAAGCACAGACTTATCGTTATGTAAAGCTGCCTTTAGACCGGAAGCAAGATGATCATAATCTAACTCCTCATCTGTTAGAAAGTATCAGAGTATGTCATGCTTCTTGAACTGCTCATAATTCATGAACTCAGATAGAGTTACGAACTTTCAACACAGTTTAGATGCTAAATGAATAAGCAATCACATTTTCCTTCAGGTACCCAATTACACACAACCGAGGATCTCATTCCAACACTTACTATAATTTAAAGCACAAAGTACATTTCCAAAATTATGTTTCAGCCTTTAGCAAAAATATAGGCCAACCAGCCACGAGAGTTATCAGAGTATATGTCCTTTGACATCTAGAAATGAAAAGACTTGAGGGGTCCAGAAGGACCAGAACAATTAAACCAATACCACTGTTAAATGCAAAGTAAAAGTTCACGATTTTGGGTGTGGCTGACTTAAAGGTAGAGTATCTTCTCATAATTAGGACCCGCCTAAAACAAACCCAAAAAAAGAAAAAATGTTCACGAGCTTCTATGCCTGCTAATTAACTATAACAAATTACCTTTACATTGCCTCCACGATTTATATCTTTATTTTGCTCACCAGTTATATTTGCTAACAATCCAATCGATGTTTACTTTTGCAACGTCACTTATGAACCGAAAAGAAGACGCTTAACGGAAAGCGGACCTTCTTTATAGCTCAAAATATCCAAAGGGAAGCCATAATTTGTCACTGACTAAGCTCGCAGTTGAGATTATAAAATCCTCTGTTCTCATCTATCAAGTACTTGTAGAGAACACAATCCATAAAATGTTATCGCAAAACTCACTGCTCACCTCCCTAACCACGTAAACAATCCTTTAGGCGGCTAAAGGCCGCAACTTAGCTCCACCAAGTTAAGGGTACTCTCACCTCATTTTATCTCAAGTACTAAGCCAACTACAACAAAAGTCTCAGAGACTTTTAACCAAACTGCCAGTCATTCTCAGGACGTAAAGAACCTGGAAAAACATAAAACCCAAAATGCAACAACAGCCAAATTGGGTCCAGAAGCGAAACACACCAGGCCAAAAGCAAAAATTCAAAGCATCAAGAACAAGCAGGTACTGGACGGTGAGAGGGCCGCCGTCAAAGTAGTGAATGCCTTCGAAATCCCACTCTATTTGAGGAATCTTCTCTCCTATACTCTCCACCACTTTCTCAATTCCTGGAACACACACATAAACACACCATTCCCGTTTCAGTCCACAAATTTCCCAAATAGCGAACACTAACAAAATCCGTCAAAAACGCGACAATGCTAGTCAGTAACAGCTAAGAAACCTGCAGAGTCGACGATGACGTGAGATGAGAGTCCGGCGACCCAGGCGGCGCTGGCTCTGACCTCGTCCATAGCCGTCGTTGGGGTCGGAGCGTAAGGTGCCACGTTTGAGCTGTTGGGACCTTTAAACTGACTATCCAAATCCTCTAACCTTAGATTTCGTTTGGTCGTAAGGGCCCCACCTGCCTCTCAACCGCCCGCCTATGTGACCTTCCTACTTTTGTGCATTTCGCTCACGTGCGTTTTTACCTTTTCTTCGTAGAGTGTGTATTCTCACTCGCTTTGATCGCTCGTGAGCATACCCATGCTAGTTAATAGCCTTGGCCTAGTGGTCACAGGTAAAAAGGTGGGGGCCACTAATCCCACGTGGAACCAAACCGAAGTCCACCAAGTTTCAGAGCAAGTCGATTAGGATCAGATTTAAGTTCACCAAATTTCGGTTATATTCGGATCGAATTTGAAGTGGACTCGATAGCGGCGATCAACTTCATTTTTTTTCTTAACGAGCCGATCACGGATTCTCAATCCCATAATTTACGGTATTAATAAACTGTTTACTCGAAATTGGACTGTTGTATATCGTCATATCTACTATGATAATAACAGATGTATTGACTGGCTAGTAAACTATGCTAAGCATTTTGATGTAAGAACCACTTATTTTGATACTATATTTATTAAGTGTCATGTTCTCCTTTTAAAAGATGTGTTAGGGATCTCTTACTTAAGATTGGTCGTGTAATTTGTTTTTTTCCCTCCTTATAAAAAAATAATAATAATGTCACTGACATTACATATTTGAATTGCTTGGGAATGAATTTCACTTTTCCAATTTATTTTATCCACATATTTATATATGACCTACATAAATATGTAGATAAAATAAATTAGAACAACGTTGAAACAACAAAAATAGAACAGCGCCCGGGGGCCTCATGTTGATAACGTGAATTCCTAATTTTGAAGAGAGAAAATATTTTTTATTCTTTTTTTATTGTTATGATATGAAACGCCGTCGTTGAAGGTGAATTGTTGATGACAAATTATAAAGCGAAAGAAATTGATGTGGTTATTTGCTAGTATTATTTTTTACTAGTTGGCGAGTCCTCTTGATAGGTTCTTTTGATGGCCATAAAGCCTTGGCTACACCAATTCGCAGCCCTCCACCACCACCGTCACCGCTGTGACAGCCACCATCTCTTCTCTCTCTTCATTCCTTCTCCTAAAAATAACCTCATCTCTCTCTCCTCTCTCTTCATCTCTCCGTCACCTATCGCTTTCCTCCGTCAATTAGCCTACAGCTCCTCCGCGGATCTTTACCACCGACTCAGGCCCTCTCCAGACACGCTGTCGCAGAAGATTGGGAAATCAATTTGCCGCCCCGGCACTCCTTCCAAGGCTAGGGTTTACTCCGACATCAATGAAGTACGCCCCAAGGACTACTGGGACTACGAGTCTCTCACCGTTCAATGGGGGTAAGTCTCTTCTTTTTGTATAATTTTTTTATTTGTATTCGTTTATTTGGTATTCAATTAATTTAAGACAGAGCACGCGGGAGTCTGAAACGTCCACTAATACGTAGCCT
>JAOSBP010000204.1:24130855-24152083 GCA_027563825.1 Erythroxylum mucronatum
TCCCGGCGAGTCATCCATGTGGGTCGGGACTTGGGCCCAATGGATTTCGGTACTATGTTCTGGATCGTTGGGCTCCGCGAACGGAGTCGGGCACCGATGGCCGGGCTCCGGGATCGGGGTCCAACACATAGTCTTTAGACCTAAATCCAGCATTCTGAACACAATCAATACATGTCAAATTCGATTAGTCATTCTCATTCTCATACAAGTAGATGCATATAAAACACTTCCAATACATATTTGAATATCAATCTCCTCGAACAATTAAAGTCCGGAATTCATAAACAAATCACAAACAGTTCAATAATTGGAAGTCAAACAAATCAAGTCAATCCTAGGAAAATCATCTAGGTTGACTCACAGTACGCTCCAATATGCTATTGCCTGGATGGATTGACAATGTCTGACTGGCATCCAATGTGCTCCTCTATAACATACAAAACACATTTACAAATATCACCCTTTTGCACAAATGTATAAGTATTCCTTTATGCACATCTACTTATATAAAATATGCAAAATGCATGTTCAATGACAATCATGGGTATCTTATTGTGATCCTTATCACCATATCATCTGTATATCAAAACTCTCATAATTATCATTTGTGCTTAGGGTTTGGACCATAATAAAACAATGTGAAACTAATCTCGTAACCCAATTGATCATTTCAGATTTTTCTAACAACATGCTTTCGGGTCAAATTTGCATGATCATTATGACAAGGTAATTGACACAATTAGGCAATACTTCCTTCAAGAAAGTTGTTCTAAAATTTCTTAAATTTCTAATGACACCAAGATCATACAATTTGATTCAGTATTCCAAAAATTATACTCAATTTACTTTGGACTATTCTTTGAACTATAACTGTACTTTGTATTTAACTTCAAGTCAGATTTTGAAATTCTTAGAGATAGAATTAGGTTTCTTTAGAAACAAGAAGAAGATAGCAAGATATTTATATGGATCATGATGGAAAAGGTTCAACTTTGAGGCTTTGGAGAAGAGAGTGTCGAAGATAGACAGAGAGCAAATGAAGAAAAAGTGAAGAAGATGAAGGAATGTAGCATATGTCGTGAATGGTTAAATGAAAGTCTCAAAATATGGTCTTTCATTTAACAAATTCACGGCTTATACATATGGTGTGGCAAGCACTTGCCACATGTCAATTTCCTATAGTTCCATTTGGTCCACTTTAATAACTAGTCCATTTTATCTCCAATTTTTACTCCAATTGTCTCCTAATTTTCAACGACATAAGTCATTAAATCCTAAAATCATTTATAAAAATTTTCATTGCCATTTGACTCTTATTTATACTACTATTCATAAATAGTTCTGCCACTTGGCATTTTTTCTAGTCTAAAAATACCCTTAAATTCCAAAAAATTCCCAAATTTTGTTTACCAAAAATTTTAATTCACTGCTTATACACTCCAACTCAATTGATAACACATATAATTCACAATTCCCAATATAATTACATTAAATACTAATTATACTAAAAAAATGTCAAATGAGTGCATGTACAACCATTGTAATGTGTGCAAAAATTCAAATTCACATATGTGTATGCTAACATTATGCATGAGCATGGAATGCAATTTTCTTAATCTCTCTTGACCTCACATGTGCCAAATTTTAGGGTTCTAACCCTTAGTATGGGAACTGGATGTTACACCTACCTATTTGATCAATCAGATAAGAATTTTGATGACGAAATTTCTTTAAGGAGGGGAGAATTGTAACATCCCATTACCCAATATAAGACTTGAAAATGAATATGAGAATTTACTAAGAAACT
Organism: Erythroxylum mucronatum; assembly: GCA_027563825.1. Lineage (NCBI taxonomy): Eukaryota > Viridiplantae > Streptophyta > Magnoliopsida > Malpighiales > Erythroxylaceae > Erythroxylum > Erythroxylum mucronatum. Next base: position 24,132,663 of record JAOSBP010000204.1, read on the forward strand.
AGAAAATACATATCTTGTTTAAGTTAAATATAACATGCACATTTTTGCACATTACTATGATTGTACATGCATTCATGACATTTTTCGAGTATAATTGAGTTAGTAATTCGATTAAAATATGATTTGACAATTTTGGTCTATTTAGGGTATTTTGAAATGTTTGGTGAATTTTAAGAAAAATATTAAATTTTAGACCAATCCTAGTGTGACATGTGGACTGATTAAAGATTGACAAATTGCTTACATGCATGGTGACCTGTGGACTGAATAAAGATTTACAAATGGCTCGCATGTATGGTGACATATGGCAGTGAGTTGGTAATACACGTAGTCACGTGTTTAGGAAGGAAAGTTTCTGCAGCTGGAGTTTTTGTTCTTCATTTGATTTTGTTCATCACTGAAAATACCAAAACTCTCTTCTTTTTCTTCATCACCGAAACAACTTGTTGATTATACTTGAGTAATTGGTTAATGATTCTTACATCAAAGTAAGAATTTCAGTCCATATCAACTGTTGGAAGTTTAGTTAAATCAAGTAAGTTGAGTTTTAAGTTTATGATACTGTAAATGGTATTTTGCTATGCGTAAATTTGTGGGTGTTTTGAGATGAACAGAAGTGAGTATAATGCTAAGGAATGAGGATTAGTTGAGGTCTTGATATAGAGAGGATTTAAAGGAAGTGAAAGTGGTGAAGAATGTTAGAAAATGTACAGATGCAGTGTTTCCACTGAACATGCATTTGTATTTTAACCATAAATTGATCTTTAGACATCCAAATGGGATGATTTTAAGTTTGGATTAAAATAGAAATGTATGGCTATATTTTTCATGAAGAAATCAAAATTTAATTATGTCCTTAGGAGTTTCAAAATTTGGCTTGAAGTTGAGTTCTTGGATTATGTCGTGGTTTAGGAACAGTTTGTGGTTTTGTGGATCTACCTTACAGAATACTGAACCAAACTATATGAAATTAGTTTCGTTAGAAAATTGAGACATAAATGAACAATTGTTTAGAAGAAAGTTTAGCCTAAATCCTTTGTTTCCATTGTCAAAATGATCGTATAAAAGTGACCAAAAAGTCTATGTTGGGAAGAGCTGGAAAAAAAATAGGTAAGGTGAAGAAGAAGGCTTCGCAGGTCCACCAAGAATGTCATGGTCGTGCATGTACATGATCGCGACTTTGTAGGTCCACCCGTGCACGACCGCGACTTCCCTGTTTATCCCAAGGAGATTATTTTCTGAACATACTTTGATCTTTTTGTTATAACTTCTTCAACCGATATCCAAATGACTTGATTCCTGAGCCAATAGCTTCATAAGACATTGATCTACGTCTCCACCAAAAAGCATAGCTTTCTGAAATGGATTGATTGATGAATTTAAGGTGAAATATGACTGTGTTGAAGTATGATAACTAGGACAATTTTTACTGAACGTACTTCGATAATTGGACTATATCTTGATCTGTGGACCTCAGAATTAGATGATTATTAATTATGATTACACTAGAGACATAAGTTGTATGAAGAGATTAAATTCTAATTCGGCCTCTAAGAATTTCAGAATCTGATTAGAAGTTGAGATAATAATTATGATGAAACTTTAGAATAGTACAAGTAAATTAAGTATAACTTTCAGTACACTAAACCAAATTGGATGAACTTGGTATCATTGGAAACTTAAGAAAATGGAGTACAACTTTCTAGAAGGAAGTGTTGCTAATTTTTTCATTTACCCTAACAGATTAATTATGCAAAGCTTATCCGAAAGTACGTTGTTAGAAAAATCTGAAGTGGTTAATTGGGTTATGAAATTGATTTCACATTATTTTATTTTGGTCCAAATTATAAGTACAAATTATATTAATGAGGGCTTTTATTTTTGATTGATTTGATGATAAGGATCACAATAAGACACCCAAAATTGTCATTGAACATGTATTGTGCAGATTTTATATAAGTAGATGTGCATAAAGGAATACATACACATTTGTGCAAAAGTGTGATATTTGTACATGTGTTTTGTATTATATAGAGGAGCTCTTTAGACGCCAGTTAGACATTGTCAGATCATCCAGGCAACAGCATATTGGAGCATACTATGAGTCAACCTAGATGAATTTCCTAGAATTGATTTGATTTGATTTGTTAAGCTTCCAATTATTGAATTGTTGCAATTTGTTTCTGAATTCTGGACTTAAAATCCGACTAATAAATATTTGGGACTGTATTGGAAGTGCTCTGATTTGTTTGATAATTCTGTATGAAATGTCGATTCTCAACGAAAGTTGAATGCTAGACTTAGGTTTGAAGATTATGAAATTATGATTTTATTATGCTATGTGAATTCTCAACGAAAGTTGAATGTCAGACTTAGGTCCGATGATTATGAAATTCTCACTATGCTTAATAAATGATTGTTATATATGGTAAATTCTAAATTGATGCATTTCATAAAATGCATGCTCAGATAAAGACGTTGTGATCGGAGTAGCCAGTATCAAGCGCTTGCATGTAGAGCTTTGTTCTGTGGTATATGATTCCGCACGTAGAGCTATGCTTCGTGATATATGTTTCTGACTGAGCCCAATGAACCAGTATTTGTATATGTGATAGGCACTCAGTCACAATAATAATAACAAATGTGGAGTCTCATATGCATCTGTATTTGTTTATATATGTTCTGATTCGCAATAATTAAATTATGTGCCATGATAGTGTGAGTTTTTGGAATATACATTTTCTGTATGAATAATTGTGAAATATGTGATTTGTGTATATGAATCCGGTGAAATCATCAATGATGGTTCACTCATTGAGTTCGCAAAACTTATAAAAAATTGTAACGTGACTTTTCAGGTTTAAAGGAGTTATCCAATTAGACCAATTGGAGTTCTGCTATTGCAAATGAGCATGAGTTAGGGGTCAGGATCAATTTGCGCCTGCATAAGTCTTCAGTGATTTTGTTTCTAATTTATGCTCCGCAAAAATTGTACTAAGTATAAGTGATTGTTTTGGTAATGAAATGACTTTAGGATTTCAATGTTTTGTATTTGAAATGGGCCCAAGTGACTGTTAAATACTAATGTTTGTTATAATTGTAACGTATGAATGGAAATGTTTTTAAATGAAGTGGGCCTTATTTAGTTAATGATTTCCGCATACGTGTACATTATTTTAAAGAAACAAAAGTTTTGTAATAAATTTTGACTGAATGGTCGTCTTAGCATGCCACCCTTGCAGGGTACGTACTCGGATATCACTCAGAATGTCGAGTACGTGTCCTGCGAGAGTGGGGTGCTACATCATTAGACCGGACAGAAATTGGCCCTCGAGCGTAAAGGAAAAAGAGAGCTTCATTGCAAGACTCACTCGTCAAGCAGGGATGAACTTTGGCCTTAATGATCTGACAAAGTAAAATTTCTTAAAAGTTCATAACAATTTAGAGAATTATTTGTATACAAAAGATTGAAATAAGGGGAAAAATTTAGGCAATATATTATCTACTTTTATTTTCCTTTCTTTTTGTTTGAACAATCTAATTCACTTTTTTAGCTAAGCTAGGTGGGACAACTGAATCATTCACCTTTAGGATACTGATTAAGTCAAAACTAATAAAGAAATAAAAATGTTAAAAAGGAGAGCAAATTCAAATCCTCGATAGTTCCTTGCGAATTATACTAGTTTTCAAGACCAAAGCTATCAACCATTCGATCATCTCTTCGAAAGATAATTTCTATTTTACTATTTGTTTAGCTGAATAGAGCATGGTTGTAAAACAACAAGTCGATCTATGCCAGGGGAATTAGTAATGTATCAAGATAAATTGGTACAAAAATTTATGGACAAATTCTTGATAATGGAATTCACAGACAACCAATGAAGGATGGTCATAATATGGTCTACAGATCATTTTCAGATGTAATTGAAGGCAAAGAGGGAAGATTTTGAGAGACTATGCTCGACAAACAGGTTGACTAATTGAGGTCTTCATATATGTTCCACTTGACTCGGGGGGTCAGGTGGTACAACTTTGCTCTTATAATTAGGTTGTTACGATTACGGGTTGGATGTCCAAAGCTAACAAAAAATGGAAAAAATACTAGTTAAACAAACGTGTTTGTAATATAAATTTTTTAATCATATGATTAAAAATCTTTTATGAAGATACAAAAAAGAAAAACCTGCAAACTTCTCCTTTTGTTTACAATGCCAAAATATCAAGTCGGTTGTTGTTAATTTACCTCATAGCTGGATAGATAAATGTTTGGTTTTCTGCAACTATTTTTAAATAGGCATTGTTGAATATCAAAGACTTATTACCCGAAATTATATTTTTTCAGAACGAGTAAAAAACCTCACTTAATCTATTTACATTTTTGTTTATTGAAAACATCCTTACTCGAGATAGAAAAGAGATTAAGAAATGTATATATAAATAAAATATAAAGAATGTATTTATTATGTGTTCGAGTACGTGTTTTTCTAGACCAAGTCTATCTTATCTTTACCACGAAATATCTTCCTTGGTTAACAATATTTACAATTTTATCGATATTCACTGGTTCCTTGATTTTCTTTTTCTCATAAAGATAATAAGGTAATTAGAAGGTATACTATATATATTTTATATTAGATGGTCAGAGGTGAATTATAAATTAAAAAGTTGAAATTGTAAAGATTCCTCAAGGGAAAAATAAAAATAGAGATGTCTCCTATATTACCCCTAATATGTAGTAGCAGCAAAGTAATTTCATAGAGTCATTTAGTCTTAATGGAATTGGTTTTTCGTCGATGCCCGAGCAATTAATGGCAATGAACTATAAATTCGTTAGCAATATGTCTATGCTTGTTCAAATCTAGCTCGGCTAACCTATGGACGAATATTCAAGCATACTTTTCATGCTTGTTTGAGTAATAACAATGAAATTCCTCATTATCATGCTTAGAACAACTAGGGCTTTTCATTCATGTGGGTCACTTAGAGATAGCCTCTTTATTAATTAAGGATAAGGCTGCGTACTACTGGACATCTCTAAACTCCACGTCTCAGCGAGATTTCTACTGAGTATTACTGTTGTTGTTATAGAACAACTAGGACTTCTCGAAGATGTCATTTATTTAACGAAAAATAAAAGGAATATCAAAATTTTGAGTGGTTGAAGCCGAAACAACTACTTTCAAACTTTCAATTAGGATTTCAAAATGAAAGAATTATGTTTTGTCAAAATATTAGATCTTTTGGAAAAAAAATTGGTCGATTGACCAAGTTCACAGGAATAGTGGAGGGAAAATTCTAAATAGTATATATTCCTTCTATTTCTCCAAGCAAAGTTCTTCACATTGTAATGCTTATTGTGTCGGCTTGATCTTTCGTAAGTGGAGATAGAATAATTCATCCATAATATTTTTGAGTTGATATTTTTACTTTCCCTCGAACCATAATAATATTTGATCAAATCAATTAATTATTTCTTTCTCTTGAAATTTCTTCAATTTCTATTTTCACACGTGTCTTTTTTAAAGAGGTCTGTAACCATTGTGTAGCATAAATGTTTCACATTGTTTCTATTTTTTTATTCTCTTCTATTGAGTCTCTATTTTCTTATTTCTTTTATTTCTTCTATATTTATACTTTTATGTAATTTTTATTCATTTATATGTATATATTTATTATTAATTATCTAAAATTATTTCTAATTTATCCAAAAATTTATAAACTTATATAAAAATAGGATGTTAAAATATAACTATCATAAAAAGATTTAGAGTTTATTTAGATTTAAAATGAATATTTAATATAATTTATCTATTAAACTTTGGAGTGAATGATTTGATCGATTCATCTTTGATCCTTTCTTTAACTTGGAATATATTTCAAACAATTATTTTTATTTTATTTCATTTTTCATATAAATATCCAAACAATGAGAATCAGGTTGTTGGTTGTCGTATAAGATAGGAATTTAATACATATTTATAATATATGTATATAAAGTTAGCCTTTGTTTTCTCTTTAATTTTAGTTTTAGCAAAATGATTCCTTTACTTTACTGTACTAATGCAAAGTAGTCAAACCCATTTTTTAGAACAGCTTCTATTGAGTCTCTTTTTCTTTCCTTATAAGCTTTCTTGTTTTCGAAAATGGATCCCTTTTTTTCTTGTTGTGAAATACCTGAAACTAATAAATTTTTATCATAAAATGAAACCTTCCCTCCTTTTTTAAAATTATTAATTAACATTTTATTAATCAATAATTTTTATTAATTAGTAATAATGAATAATCAGTAATAATTACTATTGGAAGTATTACTTAGAATAAATAAATATTAATGAATAAAATAATCAATAATGTAATTTTAATAATTAACATCAATATAGAAATGAGATATGAATATAAAAAATTAGAAAAGAATTGGTTATTCGAGTACTCCAAATTACGTGAAAAATAAGATTAGGATAGCCATATAATATCTAATAAATACGATATAAATATACATACGGGTTGAATTGCGAATATAGTAATGATATAATCAGTGACTTAGTGTAGGTAGGTCCGGTATAATCCTCTATTCCATAGTTTGGGTGGGGCTGTTTGGAAGTAGTCAATTAAGAATTTTCAGATGTATTCATACTAGCAAGCAGTCATCGATTTTTCCAAGAGGTCACAATTACTTTGAGCAAACATATTAATGATGAAGAACACATGTTTACTATGCTACTAATACTTGTACTTGCTTTGTTATTCTGCCCAAGTTTGGCTAAGGAAGAGTTACGGGACGTAAAAAAATATGCTCGATTTGAGCATACTTATTTAAATTTATACTCTTAATGATAAATAATAAATATAAAGAAAAAGGAATGCCATTTTGAGCAATTCCATCGCCTACTTGGAAGTACGATATTGGTATTTACAATCGTTACTTTCCTATTATATTGCTCAATATATTCATGGATAATATTATTGATCTCATCAGCTTAAATAGTTACCATAAGTATTTCTGAACCCTTCCCCAAAGAAAACAATCATATTTCTTTTTCTTTTGTTTATGCAAAAAGGAGTTCATTTATTTTATTGATATGATCAATATGGCTTGATAGGACCAATATAGTCTTTTTTTTTTATCATAGATGAATTTTGCATATTTTCAAACACAAATATAGGATTTATATATACAACATATATCTATGTCAATGGAACATTTCTTATTTTTTAGATGTTTTGATAAAAATATGTTGATTTGGTCTAAGCATACTATATTTAAATTAACGATAGCATTGATTAACTGAAGGTCCCTGCGGAAAGTAAAAAGAATTTCAAGTTCTTCTTTTCAAGAATGGAGGTTTAGGAAAATCCTATTGGTTGCAGCTTTCTCTAAACATCTGGCAAAAGCACGGAAAAATAAGCTCATTTGTTTACCAATCTTTGATATAACATTATGAATAGATATGATATTGGGTTAATTACAAAAATCTCAAACTTTACTCAATTTTATAATTATAGTCCAAACTTTAAAAAGTGATAATTAAAATTTTCAATTTTTCAATTTTTTTCAATTGTAGCTCAATATTAGTGTTTCTGTTAAGTTTCTTGACATAACTTATCACGTATTCTAAAAACCTTAAACATTTATACACGTAAGACCAAATTAACATAATTAATGAATTGAACAGCTTGGTGTAATGCTAGAGCAAGCAAAGTAGCTTGGTGTAATGCAAGAATGAAGGGTTGTGCGAGAACAAAGGGCAACTTATTTGATTTAGGGATTTCATTCCCCAAAATAATGTAGTTTTAGTGATGTTATTAAATGACGTAGTTTTATAAATTTTCGTTAGTTATGTTAATTTGGTCTGACGTGTATAATTATTTAGGGTTTATGGAATACGTGGCAAGCCACGTTAATAAAGTTAACATGGATGCTAACGTCGGGGTAGAATTGAAAAAATTGAAAGTTTAAATATTTAATTGTCACTTTTTAAAGTTTGAGCCATAATTACAAAATTGAACAAAGTTTGAGGTTTTTTTTGTAATTAACTTATAATATTTATATATATTTGGATAGATTATAATTAGATAGCATACAATTAGAGATAATTAGATGTTTATTATATATTTATATTTAGATCTAATTATTTGTAGTCACTCATTTTTTGTCATAACATAATGTTATCATAACTTTTTATTTACTTTATTTATTATTATTTATTTTATGATATGATTATTGAAATATTATAATCTTACTTAATGGTATAATATTACTCAAAGTTTAGTAATCCAGTAACATTTGGAGGGTGAATATTTACTCTTTCTATTCTAGATGGATATAAATTTAATTAGGTAGACAAGATCTTAAATTTAAAAAAAACCTCAAAATTTGTTCCTTTTTTTTTGGTAATTTAATTAGGTAGAACTCAAAAATTGTTCTATTGTTGTCTTGAATCTGAGTTGTTTTTCCACGATGCTCTTTTTTCCAATTACCAAGTATTGTTAAATGATCCTATTCATATTAGGCCTGAATATCAATATGATGCTCATTTTTTATGAAAGTGAGCTTTAGGGGAGTGCCTAGCCTGTCCTTCTGGTGGTTTGGCTAGTAGTCAACCAGGAAATCTTCAAAAGTGATATGGACGGGGTTTTTGAATAATACAAATAACGTACGGTTTTCTCATATATGTGGAGAGTAACTGGTGAATTATAACTTTATTGTACGACAAATTTTGCATTGATCTTTAAAATCTCAGGTGGTGCTTGTTTCAGGGTAATAGGAAAAAATTTATGGGTATGGAATGAAAACTCCTGTTTGGTATCAACAGAGGTAACATTTTCATTCCCCCATTTTCAGCAATACTTCATACTTGTGGATTACTAGAGGAATGAGATTCATTGTTGACTATACTCTATTCCCATTTCTTACTATATTCATTCTTATTTTTATTCTCATTTCCTTCTGTGAACCAAGCGCTCCTTAATGTTTATTAGCTTGTTGGTTTCATTATCAACCACCCACTGTAAGCCTATAACTATAATATAGTTCTTGAAATATTTGAAATGGTAGCAAAAGGTGAGTCTATTTATACGAATAAGACTTTACTCTTTAAACCAGGCGTCTTTCTGTTTTTTTTTTTCTGATGGGGCTTGATCAGCTTGTACACTACTACTTATTCGATTAGCATTGAAGATGCACCTCCTTGTACTTAGGAATGCTTGTAAGAGTTAGTGGAGTGGTAGTGTTAGCAAAGTAAAAACAGTGACGATGATCATGAATGATGGAGTTATGATAATGGGGATGATTACAACGATGAATGGATGTGAATTGGGAGGGAAAAAAAAAACCCGGAGGGAGAGGGAGTAAAAAGGTAATGATTACGAATGGGGTCATGATGGCAACGCCTACTTTCACAGAAATTAATGATTAAAACTGAGAGAGAGAAAGGACATCCACGACACTGCGCAGCCGCAGCCGCCATTTTCTTTTTTAGGATCGTTTTAATATCCTCAGTTAAGTTTTTCCGTTCTTTGTTCATTTACTTCTTTAATTTTCTCTAACTCCTTATGTATTCCCATTTTAATGTAGTAATCATTTACCATAACTGATTAAGTGGTCTATTCTTGGTATTGGAATGTACAGTATTAGTTATTACTAGCCTTTAGGTAGAGATAAAGTAAGTGTAAAGAGACAGAAGAAGAGATTGGGACTTCAAAAGGCACTGAATTAATAAAAAAAAACAGAAGGATAAAGAGATGAAATTGAAACAAGAAAAATGTATATTAAAAGGCAAAAGTCACCAAGTCTGCAAGTATATATATATATAGAGGCACCACAAGAGCACTTGTACCTCAGCAATGATGAATCACTCACTAACTGAGCAAAGCATCAAAATCAACTCCGTCATACAGAACTGAGTACAGAGGCAACTCTTTAGCTTCGTAGACGTCGCTATTACCCTATTTCTTCTCTTCTCCTCATCTTCTGGGTTTTTGTTCCTTCTTGTTCTTGTTATACACGTATATTAGGCGCCCGTTGTAGAGTTATCGTGATGATTATCTGAGAAGAACTGATCAAAGATCTTATCTTTTTTCTCTAAAGTTTTCCTATATAGGCCATCTATTGGCTTCTTTCTTCTTTCGCACGTTAGACATCTTTTTACCGTCTTCCTGCTTCGTGGGCTATCCCAAAACCTGCTTAAAGTTTTGATCTTTATTACGGAACTTGAATCATCTGGGCACATTTGTGTTGCTGGAGGTGGTTCTTATATAACTGTTCAGCATATATTGTTAAAAGTACGGTAATAACATGGCGGTAGAGCGATCATCATCAACTTCATCGTCATCGTCGTCATCATCATCGTCGTCGTCATCAACAACAGGAGGACTGATAGTGGTGAGAGAGTTTGATCCAAGAAAAGACCGAGTGGGTGTGGAAGAAGTGGAGAGAAGGTGTGAAGTCGGTCCCAGTGGGAAGCTCTCTCTCTTCACCGACCTCTTGGGTGACCCAATTTGCAGGGTCCGCCACTCTCCTGCTTTTCTCATGCTGGTACAGACCCTCAAACACACCAACTTGTCCTCTTTTGTCCTCTGCATATAAATTTCTACACCACCCCTTTTAATCTTTTCTTTTTCTTATCACTTAAACAAGGTTGTTTTGTTCTTCATTTACATTAAAATCTAAGAAAACATACATGTCGGAGCCTGACCCAAGTTTCATATATGATTGGTATTGATTGTAGGTGGCTGAGTTGGATGGAGAAATAGTGGGTATGGTAAGAGGTTGCATCAAAACCGTTACATGCGGAAAAAAGCTCTCTCGCAATGTGAAAACCAACACTTCCAACCATCTCAAAGCCCCCCCTCTTCCTGTTTACACCAAAGCCGCTTACATCTTAGGCCTTCGTATCTCCCCTTCTCACCGGTGAGTACTTACCACTCTTTCGCAATCATTGGCGAGTTGTAATCATAAGAATAATCATTTCAACCATATTTAATATTGGTACTTTGTACCATTTTTTTAATATATAATTCGGATTTTTTTACCGTTTATTAAATCTGTTATCTTTTGTAATCAGGCGAATGGGAATAGGCCTGAAGCTGGTAAGAGCGATCGAGGACTGGTTTCGCCAAAACGGCGCTGAATATTCCTACCTGGCAACTGAAAACGACAACCAAGCTTCCGTTAAGCTATTCACCGACAAATGCGGGTACTCCAAGTTCCGTACTCCTTCAATCCTGGTCAACCCGGTTTTTGCTCACAGAGTTACCGTTTCAAAACGGGTAACGATCATCAAACTTCCCCCGCACGACGCCGTGCTACTGTATTGTCGTCGCTTCGCCACCACCGAGTTCTTTCCGCGCGACATTGACTCGGTTCTCAAAAACAAGCTCAGCTTGGGGACATTTCTGGCTGTGCCACGTGGCAGTTATAAGCCCGGGTCGTGGCCCGGGTCCGATGGGTTCTTGGCCGACCCGCCAGAGTCGTGGGCCGTACTTAGTGTGTGGAACTGTAAGGACGTGTTTACGCTCGAGGTACGTGGCGCGTCGCGCATGAAGCGGACTTTCGTCAAAACGACGAGAATGGTGGACAAGGCGCTGCCGTTTCTGAGGTTACCGTCGGTGCCCGATGTATTCAAACCGTTTGGGCTTCATTTTATGTACGGTTTGGGAGGCGAAGGACCACAAGCGGTGAAAATGATGAGGGCATTGTGTGCGCACGCGCATAACTTGGCCAAGGAACGTGGCTGTGGGGTGGTTGCTACGGAGGTGTCAAGTCGCGAACCGCTGAGGTTAGCAATCCCCCACTGGAAAATGCTATCGTGCGCCGAGGACTTATGGTGCATCAAGAGGCTGGGGGAGGACTACAGTGACGGGTCTGTCGGTGACTGGACCAAATCACCCCCTGACTCGTCCATTTTTGTCGACCCTAGAGAGTTTTAATATATTCTTGTACTAGTTACTAGCAAATAGCCATAAGAAGAGAAGAAAGACTATAACAGTAGAAAGTAAAAGAAAGAAAGGTGCCTATCCTGTTCTATTTTGGGTTTTAGCTCTTAACTAATGGAGGATTTTGGGATAGGAAAAGAGAGGGAATGAGAAGATATGGGCTTTTGTCACTTATGGGAATATCCTCCCACTTTGGTTCATTTCTCCAACTTTTTGTAAATGGATGTGGCTTTTTAGATCCTCTCTTACCCAAACATAGCCTTAGTTTTCAATGTGGGCATGGTCTTCATCCCTCTTTTTAGCTTAACTTTTACTTATATTCCAAACTCTCTCAAACGGTTCATATGGTTGAGATGAGAAAATCATGCGGTGAATCAGAATATCCTCTCCTTTCAAATTTATGTATATGCATATCGTCTTGTGACCAAAAGAAATAAAACTTAGGTGAGATATCCTTCTTATTAATTAAGGGTGCGTAATTAATGACAATAATATGTAGCGGGATTTGAAAAGATCTAATAATACGCAACGGGATAAGAAGATTTAGTAATACACGGGATTTGAAAAGATCTAATAATACGACTTTCTTTTAAGCATATTATTGGACCACAAATGTACACGAGAAGAATTCAAAGAAGTCTTTCAAGTTGGAATATATTTTGAGGAAGTAGTTGCTTTATGTGGATCAAGTTGGAGGATTCTCTATTGTGGGTATGGATTTAATAATAATGATAGAAATTGACTTGAGATTTGGCCGTGTTACAAATTCTTTAGAAAGTACTTATTTAGTGGGAGAGTGAAATGTAGAAGGTGTTGAGGTATATTGCTCCTGTCGTTTTCCTCCACAAGGTCTCAATCTTCTTTTTTTATATCCTTAGTTTTGGTCTCTTCGGTTTGGAACCTATGGACCTCGAGCAGTGACGTCTTTCAAAACCCATTATCAATAAAGCCAAATTGGGGTAGCCTACTTGTTCTTTTCTTTTAGGCCACGTGGGTTTAGAACCAACCCTAAGCCATTAGTTACCAGAGCTTCTGGTATGGTTACTTGGTTAGTCATGGTTCAATTCGCAGAAAAGGCTATCAAATATGTATGAATTGACATGCAATCCTTCACGGGGATTTTTGCAGTCGTGAAAGATCATAGGAGTCATGAGTGACATGGATTTGGTTTCTGAATGCTCTGCTCCGGAGATTCTGACTTCTGACAAGTATTTTTCACTCAGTGATAACCAGCTGTTCTCTTTCACTTCCAAAAGTCAATCTCACCACAAATTAGTTCAAATTCGATTAAAATAACGTTAAATTATTTATTAATTGAGTTATAATAAAATTTGAGTTACTAATTATATTATTAAAAACTTTAACTAAATATTATAACAAAGACAGAAAATAAATAGATTGAGTATCACCTTGAAGATATTTGTGAAAACAGAACAGCTAATTGTAGAGATGATATTGTACTATTGTTTTTTTTAATTAGGTTACGTGTCTTAATTTAGTCGAACTAATTCTAAGTTTATAATATCTTACCTTAAGAATTGTAAAGGAGATAAATCTGAAATTTCAAAATCTCTCAATTTTCTAAATAACCTGTACACTTATACGCACAAAAAAATCGTCACATATTTAATTAGCCAGCTGCTGATTAATCATTGGCCTTGTTCAGCATCAGTTTCCAGCAGCTCTCGGGTTCTCTAGTAGCTTCAACTTCTACATTATCGTTGGAAGTGAGGTGTCCATAATTAATCCGATCAAAGAGCTTTGCTCAGGAGACTACAAGATCATCAACAGAAAAAATTTCTCATTTCCTCTCCTTTTACGTGACTTGAACTTAAGATCTCATGTAAGGGAGAGTCTTAAGTAAAGAGTTTACACTATTTAAGTCATTCCTCGTTATCTTGTACTATTGTTGTCTTTAAAGTTTTAACTGCTAACTTTGATTTTTAATATTTTGATTAAATCTAATTTAATAATTTTATTTTTTAAAAATTGATGAATTTATTAATTGATCTATCAATTTTTATAGACTAAAATTAATTAATTAACTTTTATTTAATGGTTTTCTTTTCTAAATTTTTCGAAGGGTAAAATTAATTTTTATTTAATATTTTTTAAATTTTCAATAAATAAAGATAATTTCTTCAACTGTTTTTAAATTTTATTTAATTTTTAATTTATTTTATTACGATATTTTTATATCTTAAGTCTCTTCTAAAGCAATAAAGCAATGGCATGTATATCAAAATGATTGTATAGTTTTGTGAATATTAACAATGATTGAAGTTCACTATACCATCCCTAACAGTGCATGCAGTTCATTAATAGACAAGAATTTTTAGTATGGTCATCTAAGATAATGTGGTCGGTAAATCGAAACTAGGGAAGCTTTCCACTTGACCCACTTTTTGTCTTTTTGTAAGCATATCGCATTCCTCGTAACATGTCTTAAGTATCGACCACGAATCTAACTAAAAATATAATGGGATTGGAGTAATAATTGTAACACTTTTTAAGGGCTCTAGAAAGTATTTGACTAAGTTAGGACTTAGGAGCAGAGAAGTATTAGGCATGATTTGACCAAGTGACTGCGACTATTCGTGTCAAACAAAGATTTATTTAATAAAATCTGGGCAATGGAAGTTCAGTCTCCAAAGTAAGGAAAAGATGTCTCCTAAAGAGAGGTGCTTCAGACCAGAAAAGGTCAAGAACAAAGCTTATCTTGAATGCAGATATCACCTTTTGTTCTCCTAGTTCTTTATTCTCAACTCAAACTATCAATGGCAGTGGCTTAGGTAAAGGAAATGGTGGAAGAGACTTATGCTTTTGTAAAGTACAGTCAAGTATGGTCGGCATCTTCTTTGGAACCGATATTTGAACACTTGACTTCAATTTATCAATATCTGATTTATTAGAATTCCAATCTGTTATGTATAGTCTACTTCTTAAGATCTTGATCGCCAACCCTTTCAACACCATGACTTTTGGATCTACAAATCGTTTTGAGGCTAAATTACACTCCCTATCTCGAGTTACTTTGATTATTCCCTATCTCGAGATATTGGTGCTGCTTTACTAATCTTCTCAGGTTAGCAGAAAAAGAGTGTAGGAAGTCGCATTGACTAAAACACTTTACCATCCAAATCAGAAGCATATCTATCCAAGTTAAATATTAAAATGGGTCAAATCTGAGGTCTTCCTTATTCTTTCATGGGGTTCGGTCAAGAGAAGGTGGTTCTTCACCGTCGTTTGCACACTAACGTCATATCTTGCACGACTTGAACACCGAAAATTCTGCTAAGTCTACCACCACGTCCTCCACTTCGATATAATCATTTAACTAACATGAACTGAAGCCTACCGAGTCAAATCTGATTCAGAAGTGTTGGGTCAACTTTAGCTTCATGCGCGTGTAAGTTAAAGTAGGATGAAAGCAGTTAGGGTTTAATTATTTATTAATTTCATGAATTAGAGACCAAATTATCAAGTTAGTTAGCAAAATATATTAAACTAGGAGCTGTGGTTTGGTTAGAGGATCAGGAACCTGACACGTTTCTTAGAGCCAACTGGGAGTTCTGATTTGTGAGAGAAAGGTCTTCACTCGATTCATGGCTTTGGGTTTGTTTTTGATGATCGAATACACAAAACTGTTCATGCAACAGTGTTATTTATTGGGCTTATCCATTTACATAGTAGATAGTGTTCAGATCATCAGATGGGCCTTAGCAGATATGAACGACTAGATTGCCTGACAAAACAATATGTTTTAACTTCAAGTAAAATACAAAAAATTAGAATTAATATACTTGGCATCTATTTGGTTGAGCTTTTGGAGGTTAAATAAGCACTTTTCTTTATCGTGAATTTTTTTTAAAAAAATTAGTATTTGACTATAAAATAAAAAAGTACTTTTTTAGTAGATATAACTTTTTTGGCAGCTAAAATACAACTTTTTAAGAAGTTCAAATTTGGAGCTTTTCAAAAAGGCGTTTTTTCAGTATATTTTTTAGATCAATTAATGAGCCTATTTTTTTAGTCTCTTTTACTCTTATGTTTTACACATAATTTTCAAAATACTCACGAACTCATCTTTACGTTTTTTTTTATAATTATATAATATTATTTGGCTTTTTTTATATGTTTTAATATTTATTTTTAATATTGGTTTTACTTATGTTATAATCCATATAAAAGATTTGGTTAGATATATTTTCATTTATATTTCATATGGTTTAAATTATATAATAATTAATATATTGTGCTTTGCATATTATTTAATATACTTTAAATAATATTTATATGCATAAATATACCAAAAATAATAATTTTTATTACAAAATAAAATATAGTTAAAATTAAAAGTACTTTTTATTTTTATGTTGTTAAATATAAAGCTCTTTAAAAAAATTCTTTTTTAAATAGCAACTAAATATTTAACTGACTTTTTAGAAAATGTCTTTAAAAAAAAGATTAAAAAAAAGTCTTTTAATAAAAATTCTACTAATATAAATCCAACAAAACGTAGGCTTAACCTGCTCCGTATGGTCTATACCGACTTAAGACATCCCACCTGTCTCTTTCTCCTTAGTCCTCACCACTTAGTATTAGTAATTTCCAAAAGAAACCCTAATCGAGACCTGTTAACATGCACCTTTAACATCAAAAAGCGACGAGTTTAGGATTTGGTTTAGTTTGATTTATTATTGAAAATTTTCCTTGTGATTTAATATTATAAAAAAGTTTAAAATACGTAGAGTTTTTATGTTGTTTATGAAATTTTTTTAAAAAATTTAGCTTTTCATTTTATAGATAAGAATCGTAATAAGCCAACTCATAAGTTCAGGTATTTTCAATAGGTTGATTTATGAAAAAAAATGTTTTAAAATTTTAAAAAATTGTAAAACAATATTTTTTTTGACTAATTTTTCACCATTCGTGAAACTTTAGGCTATATTGTTTTGTAAATTGAATTAATAAGGATAGGGATAAGAGGAAAATTGAAATGATACCTTATAATTTAATGTGCTTATGATTGAAAGTAGTTGTTAGAAGCGCCTAACTCATCTCTAAAAATTAGCTCAAAAAGAAAAAATTTGCACATTATTATAAATTCTTGAATATTTTTATAATTGTCCGAAGTGATATTCGTAATAGTAATAGAGTTTCACTTTCACTTTATATTTTTTTTCGTTTTCGTTCTTTTCTTTAAAGACTCTTTGTTTTATTCTTTTCATGGCCTATAAATTTGTGCCAACCAAATATCATAAAGTGATGGGCTATTACAGTCGTAAAAGACATAAAGAAAGAAGGAAGTGATGTTATTCTTTTATGACTCACGTTTCCACCTTTTCTCTTTTTCAATTTTATCTCTTTTGTGTCCTCTCCGTTTCTTTAAGTATAGCTTTATTAAAGTCACGAGATTCTCTTAATTACATAATTTATTAATCACAAAGTCTTATGACCTAGAGGAGACTTGACTTTTTTTTCCAAAAAAATGTCATTATAGTTCAAATTTTACTACTTAATAATTTATTTAATAGATATTCCAAATTTTTACATGTAAATAAATTGATTAAATTTTTTAATCATTAATTAATTCTCGTTTTCTCTCTTATTTAAAAGAGGTTATAATCAATCAAAAATATGAAATTAAATATCAAAATAATAATATTAAAAAATAAAATCTAAACAATATTTCATGTAATGAGAAACTTTAGGCCAAATGCAAACCGTCAAAATCAAAGACAAATTCAAGACAAGACCGATTTTTTCCGCATGCCAAATTTGACATAAAAGACATAAAGAAAGAAGTGATGTCATTCTTTTATGACCCACGTTTCAACCTTTTGTCTTTTCGCAATTTTATCTATTTTGTACCCTATCCATTTCTTTAATTATAGCTTTATTAAAGTCGCGAGATTCTCTTAAAAGTCTTATGACCTAGAGGAGACTTGAGTTTTTTTCTTTAAAAATGTTATTATGGTTCAAATTTTACTACTTAATAATTTATTTAATAGCTATTCCAAAATTTTAAGTGTTAACAAACTGATCAAATTTTTTATCATTAATTAATTCTCGTTTTCTCTCTTATTTAAAGAGGTTATAATCAATAAAAAATATTAAGTATATGTGTTGATTGATTTTATGGGTGCGACATTTGGAAGTATTCACGGTTAGGTGTTATCTCTTGGCGTGTAATTCATGGCAACTCTGTGAATGTGGTTGTTTTCTACCTTGATCTTTTGGTGTGTGACTCACAACTGGCTCGATTTGTGTATTGCGTGTATCTTCTGTCAAAAGCTTGTTTGCTTAGTCTGTCATACTTGATGTCTTCTTGTTGCAAATGTGAGTTGGTATTGAAATTTGTGTGAATTAGCTCATAGTATGTAGTGACAACTTTTAGATCTATTTCAGTGGAGCTAAACCTATCGGAAAGTTGTCCTTCTTTTCTATCTCAAGTGTATTCTGTTTTGTTCTTAGTTATTTAATCACTTGAGTTATTCATTTATTGTTTTCGTTAAAAGATTATTAAGAAAAATTATCTGTTGAGGTTAACACGAGTTGGTCGTATTATCAGGTGTGAAATACTTTCACGGGTAGTAAGGAGAAGAGATAGTATCAAGCATTAAGTAGTGTTGGCTAAGAGACGCCTTGTATAAAACTATATTGACATTAGTAAAAGTATTAAGCTGGATGAAAGTCCTGCAGATATAAGCAAGTTAGGTCGAACTGTATTACCAAATTTCGGTGTTAATTTATATTTGTACGTTTAATTTTTCTGGAAAAATGTACTAGAAATGACTGGGAAAAAATTTGAAAGTTTATGAAACCATTACATCATTTGAATTTTTTAGTAAATATAGCAAATTATTTAAACTTTTGATTGAAAATTACTAAAAATGTGAGGAAAAGAAGATAAAACTCATAACCTGAAATAATAAATCAATATTTGAATGAATGAATCCTTTTAACATACAGTATTATAAAAACATGATATATAAAAGATAAATCTAAATTTCTAAGTAAAAATAAATAATAATAATTCCTATTAAATAGGATTATAATTAATAATTTAAGATGGTTATAATAAATTATTAATTTGAGTTAGATTTAATATAATTTTGGTTCAAATATAAGAATTAAGTTAATTGTCTTATAAATAATATTTTATTAGTTTTAGTACGTGTGTTGATTGATTTTGTGGGTGCGAGGTCTCGGAGTATTCACGATTGAGTGTTGTCTCGATGTATGATTTATGGTAACACTTTGAGTATGGTTGTTGTCTAATATTCTGCTGTGACTTTTTCCTTGATTTTTTGCTATGTAACTGACAACTGGGTTGTTTGTGTATTGCATGTGTCTTTTGCTGAAAGCTTCTTTGCTTCGTCTGTCATGCTTGATGTTTCCTGTTGCTGTTAGTTTATGCCCTTGCAGCCAATTAATTTTGGTTGTAAATAATTTGTATGACATTATTATTAATTAATCAAAGG
>JAOSBP010000204.1:24170592-24187270 GCA_027563825.1 Erythroxylum mucronatum
AGAGCACAGAATATGAAAAGAATTTGGAAACAACGCAACAGGCTTTTGGATACAATGGGATCAGTTTTGAAGTTGTTAATGTGTTTAATCAGGATGAAACTGAGGACGTAGTTAAGAATCATGAAGAAGAATATTGTTGGCACAAAGGAAAGCCTCAATGCTATAACTGCAAAAGATTTGGTCATCTGCAAAAGAATTGCAGATTTAAAAAAGAAGAACATGCAAATTTGGTTGAAGTGATTAAAAAAGAAACTTTTTTTTTAATTAGTTGAGAGAAGTGCTCAACAATGGAAAAATGATGAGAAGTGCATCATATAGTAAAGAGATGTGCTTCACAAATAAGAAACATGAAGATATGTGCTCCAATATCTATAAGTTGATGATAATGTACATTAACAAATTTGAAGACGGTGGTGAGAAGTACACCAAGATGTGTTTGGAGAGACGTGCTCCAATAATTGTAGGTTGATGAGAAGGGCAATAACAAGAATTAGTAAAGAGAAGTGCTTCACATAATATTCTAAAGATTAGGAGAGAAGTGCTCCATTCTTTTATGGCCTTAAGCAAATATCAAGGCAATGGTTTGCTAAGCAGTTCATCTCTCTTTAACAGCTAGTGTTGAGAATTAATTCAAAATGTTATAGTTGTTAAAATTCTTTTAGAATAGGTCTTAGATTATCTTTAATCTTATCTCATAAGCTAGATTTGGTGGCTGAAAAATCTATTTTAGTTGTTTGTATTTAGTCTATACAAAGTAACCAAGTTTAATAATAAATGTATGGGAGTGTTACGTATTCTTAATCTTTATCTTATCCCATCTTATACATCTTCTTTATCTTCAAAATCTCAACAGCTAGGATAAATTCAATCTAAGAATGATTACTCCCTATTTCTCAAGCAAAGGGTTATAATCTTATCATTTTGGCTATTTATATTGATGACACCTTTGTGACTGAGTCTAAACTTGCTAAAATTCAGGCTTTAAAACAACATCTTCATTCAACATTTAGTATCAAAGACTTGGACAACTTGCATTATTTCTTAGGTCTTGAAGTTGGTTATACTTCTTATGCTCACTCAAAAGAAATTTACCACTAAATTATTAATTGAAGCTAGAATTCTTGATCTTAAAAGTGTATCCACCCTGTACGTATTAATCATCATCTGGCTGCTGATGTTGGAGGGCTCTAGCCTGATCTTAGTTATTACAAAATGTTCATTGGGAATTTATGCAACAACCTAGAATACCCCATCTGTAGACCTGGAATATGTTCTTAAGTATATTAATGGCACATCTAGTTAAGGTATTTTGTTAAGAGCTAACACTCAGCTCCAACTTTAAGCTTTCTTAGCACCTGTTTAGTTCAGCTTTTGAAGGCTTCAAAAGTACTTTTTTTCACCGCAAAAACTATTTTAAGGATAAAATAAGTTTTTGGATGTAAACTTCAAAAATACTTTTGAAATAGAAATAACTTTTTTAAAAGCTAAAATTTGGAGCTTTTCAGAAATGCCCCAAATTTTAGCTTTCTAGGGTAGACAAATCTGTGTCACTTACGCATATATTAAGAAAAGCTCCAAATTTTAGCTTTCTAGGGTAGACAAATCTGTGTCACTTACGCATATATCAAGTAACTCTTCTGTTTCTTCTCTCTAGATTGTTCCGTTTCGTGCCTGTTTTTGGACTGTTCTCATACACAAATTCTTTTTCTGGAATTTCTCAAATATTATGTTTCCTCTGTCCCATTCAAGATCGCACATTTATGCGGACCTACACTTGTAGTTTTCTTTTCGTCCACTGAACTCGATCCCTTGTACGGTCGCAAGCCCTCGTGGAGAGCCACAAGGTGGTCATTTTTTGATCTTCTCATGGTGTGGCAATGGAAAATGATGCATGAGTACGTTTTTGTGCCATTTGATGCTTTAGAGAAATGAAAGTGAAAATATGCTGAAAGGTGGCACCGCTATGGGTTAGAGAAAAGACAGTTGGAATATACAAATGGTTTGGACCTCCATACGTGTTTCCGATTACTAGCAGCATGTTAACTTTTACCCTCTCATGTGCATAATTCAAACCTATGAGCTTTACATTTTGAAAGGCAAAGGCTAGCTGGAGAATAAGCCGTTGTAGATATGGAGAATCCTTGCTCTCTTCCTCCTCATCCTCTCTCGACTGATGAACAAGAAGCTACAACTCAAGAACAAATTTCTACGCCTCCAGTAGAAGTGTCACTCGACGAGCTCCTTAAAGAGAGTTTGGGGACTTTTAGTTGCATGCAGTTGATTCAAGCTATTCTTGTGTGATTGTTATTTTTCTTTGATGCACAACAAAGTTTAATCACCGTCTTCACAGATGCAGAACCAATGTGGCATTGTACTACAAAGAGTATTAACAATGGCTCATGCAATTCAACATCAAATGTTTGTGAACTTCCCAAGACTGCATGGGCTTGGAGCGGTCCATCTCATAAGGCTATCATATTAGATTGGAGTCTCAAATGTGCTAACTCCATTGTCACTGGCCTACCTGCTTCATCCTTCTTCATTGGATGCCTCGTAGGTGGTTTCATTTTCATCGTACTAGGCGATTCCATTTTTGGTCTAAAGAATTTGATCTTGTTTTTATGCTTTACCATGTCTGCTACTGCACTTGCTACCGCTTTCAGGCCCAACTTCTGGATCTATTCTACCTTAAGATTTGTAACTGGGTGTTTTCGTGGACATATCATGACTTCGGCTCTAGTGTTGTTGATTGAGACAGTTGGAAAGCAGAATCATGGTCTTGTTAGTATCATTGGATTCTTGAATTTCTCTCTGGGCTTGCTATCCTTGCCAGCTATAGGATACGCAAATAGAAGATTTTCATGGAGACCTGTTTATTTATGGACTTCTACTCCTTGCATACTCTATTATGTGATCTCCTACTTCTTTGTAACTGAATCACCTAGATGGCTTTTCATACATCGTCGTAGATGTGAAGCTCTGATGGTACTAAAGAAGCTTGCGTCAGTAAATAATGGAAACTTTAACTCTTACTCACCTAGTTTCGCTTCAGTACAAGCATCACCATCTACTGATGATCTTCACTTGTCCGTGAAGAACTTGTTCGTTAAAAAATGGGCTCTTAGGAGGTTATTGGCGATTATGGTCCTAGCTTTTGGTGTTGGCATGGTGTACTACGGCCTACTCTTAGGGGTAGGGCAGCTAGATTTCAATCTCTACTTGAGTGTTGCACTCAATTGCGCATTGGATTTCCCTCCGTATTTTCTTACCTTGATCCTATTAGAGAGGTCCAGTAGGAGAAGTTCAATACTAGCAATTTAAGAAGACGAGACATCTTTTTAAATTATTTTTTGTAAAAAGGTTATTTAAAATTTTTTACTAGACAATTATCTTTTTAATAGATAATCGTAAATATAATATATTGTACTTTGCATATTATTTAGTATATTTTAAATATTAAAAATATAATTAAAATTAATAAAAGTGCTTTTTATTTTTATGTTGCCAAATCGTCTACTGTATGAAGCTTTTTTAAAAAGTTTTTTTTAATTGACAGCCAAACAGTCAACTGACTTTTTAAAAAAGCTCTTCTAAAAAAAGATCTATTGAAAAAAGCTCTACTAATAAATGCTCTATTGGTATAAGCTCGTTCAAACAAGCACTTAGACTTAAATTGGGCCAATTTTCTTACCTTTTGATGCTCCATCACTGGTTATTTAATTCAACTTGGTCAATCTCCTATTAGTTGGAAGAGTAAGAAGTAAAGCACTATCTTTAAATCATCTGCAGAGGCTAAATATAAAGCAACATATTGCCTATGAAGTTACATGACTTCTAAGGCTTTCGGAGGAATTGAATATCTTGAATCTTAAGCATATTCTCTTACAATGTGACAATTAAAGTGCTCTGCACATATCTAAAAATCCAATCTTTCATAAGAGAACTAGGCATATAAAGTTTGATTGTCACTTCACACACAATAAAATCATGGAAGGTTTGTTGCAACTCACATATTTGTCCACAAAATGTCAACTTGTATTAGTAGGCTTTTGTTGTGTCTCCTTCTGTGCAGGTTGGATCCCTATGTGTCTGTGCATATTTCGACGGCTCCTAGCTGTATTTATTCATATGCATTGCTGAAGGACGCGAAGGATTTGAACACAGTCGTTCCATAAGTTCCTTAGATGTATTAGTGGCTTTTTTGGCAGATGGCCTCAAAGTTCCTCTTTCTTCATATTTGATGGTGTTTTTGCTTGTGTCTTGTTTCTGTTACTGAGTTATGTGATTAGTTATTTTCGCAGGGTGGTTCTTGTTTCCTGCTGGTTTAGGTTGGTTTATTGTTAAGAGCGTGCTTTTTGTGTCTTCTGTGACACTTGTATAGAACCTTTTTGTTCATCTTTCTTTCATTTATTAACTTATCTGATTTACCAAAAAATAAAAAATCCTTCCTTCTACTTAGCCCTGGCAGCTTCTATTTAAGCTAGGAATGTTACTTTATTCCTTCAGCCAACATTCTTCAGCTTGCAAGGGGTGTTAGGGAAAACTTCCTGCCACATCAACAAGTTTGTTATGACCAGTGCAGGGATCTGTGGATGATACCTCAAATGTGTCATAGAAATATTTATATGATCTTCAGTAACGTTACCTTGATGTGAATTTTAATTTGTGGAGAAGGTTCGTGAGGAGAGAGATAATTTTGCAACAGAAGATCAAGACGCAATGCGGGAAGAAGAAGAAGAGAGTTAGAAGGATACGACAATGTTTACATATAAAGAGGGAATAGGAGGACGATGTCGTCTAGACTAGTAATGCAGTGAAATGATGACAATTTTGAATTCTTAAGGTAACTAACGGTTGTAAACTAACAACGAATAACACTTTGTCACTTCTAAAGCCTGCTTTTTCTCTCTGTTCTGCAATACAGCCATTCTTTCTTTGATAATTAGGGTTTTACCATTAACTGAAACATGCGGCTTCGTCCCTTTTCAATGTTTGGTTGATTCAAAACTTGGGGAAATGGAATCAACTAAGTGTTTATAACGGAATCAAGAACAAAAATATATGTTTTGTTTTATACTGAAAATTGGGCATAATTTTCTGAACCTATAGTTATGCAATTAAGCATTCATTTATTTGCTGTTTAAATTTGTTTATTTGATTTCATAGTTTAATTTTGATTATTTGAAGGTTTTTATGTTTGTTCTGATAATAAAGCTTTGATCTTTACCGGAAATAGAAACGCTGCAATGTTGTGTTTAGAAGGCTGGGATTATGATAGCTCATGGGTTCCTATTAGACACCTCCAAGATTAATGAACCGCAAAAGACAACAGTCAAACGGCACCCAAAATATTTCATTTATCAAAGAAAGTAAGTCAATATGATCCGGAGGATTGTGAGCAACAAAATCCTAGAAGAGCATGTTATAGAGGAGATAATGATTCAGTTGGTTTTTTTATATGGAGAAGACTTTCAAATTTTATTAAATAAAAACTTGTCAATTTATATAGCCTTTCTCTAACTAAAATTCAAAAATCAGATAACATCTAATATGAATCAGCATAAAATAAAATCTAATTTATTTGATAGATATCAAATCAATATCTCTAAATTGATTCCTAAAATCAAGATTCTGCAAACCTAAGGGATTTTCCAACAGTATCCCTACTCCTAGGTAATGAATTAAGAAGTAGCGCAATTCATCGGCAGTGTCATTTCTACCTTTAATAACTTATTGACAAGTTGTTGCAGATATGAAACCAGACCCAGGAGAAGCAACCAGTTCAAGAACGTTAGCAGACCCAACTGAACCTAACAAACAATTTCCGGGCACAACACACGCAAAAGACAAAGACAATCAGATGTCAAGATTATGAGCTATAATACCGTTGCAATAGAATGATTGTAGAAAAAAGAATATTCACAGTACTGTACAAAGATTAGCAGTACGTATGGTTGTATCAAATGTATGAATTTCCAATATAAATAGAATAGTGAAAATCTGAAAGGGAGTAAGACAATTTATCCCAAAAGTTTTCTCCCCTTTCCCATCATTCTCTCTCTCCCTACTCACTTTTGTGCAACACAAGTCCCTTGAAACTATTCAAGCATTTAATCATATATGAATACTTTTGTATTGTTAACTTGAACATGTCACTGTCATGAGGGACTGAATTCTCCATCTTGAATTACACAAGAAAATGACTCCTCTAAACCAAGGCTCTAATACCACTTTTAGCACAAAATATAATAATATGAAAGTTATTGTGTTCCTCTTTATATGATTAAAGTAGACATTTAAAATAATAAGAAAGTAAGTAGGGAAGTAGAAGTAGAAGATTATAATTTTTACATGAAAAACTCTCAAAACATAAGGAAAAACTACGAGACTATAGGGCCAATAAGACTTCAGCTATATTAAAGTCAGATTACAAGAAGAATCTTTCACATACAATTTTGTGAAACATACGCTCAAGTTTAAGAGATATAGATAACTTCTCAAACTTCTTCACTCTAAATGAATTTATCTTTTACTTGTAAAGAACTTATGAGACACACCTCTTCTCCTCTATTCATAGGAGGCTTTGTGAAGTCTTTTGAAATTATTCAATTAATGTTGAAGTTTTTTAGAGTTTGAATAACATTTTCTCATGCATGATCTAAGTACTCAAGTTTAGATAGTTTTGATCCCTCAAAAATTCCAACCAAGGAGAATGCAAATCTAAAAATTGCATAATTTCTCCTCCAAAATAACTCATTTGGAATTTCTAATGAAAACTCCAACAAAAAAGATTGTCTTTCCCATTTTATGAAATTATAAAACTAATTTATATTTGTTAACTCATAATTATAGAAGGATCCAACAAATCCATATATAATTACTATCTTTTAAATGCATTTGATAAATTTTTTAATATTTGATTATGATGAATATTCTATCTCATGTGGGACTCTTTGAAGATAAGGTTTATTTGGGATAAAAATCCTAGTCATGATAGGATTTAATTGAAATAAAAAATTTTGGTGATTTTTGGACTCTTCTTGATAGCCTATTTTGGGGGATAATGCTTATCTAAGGTAGCTTGATTTTTGGAGATATCATTGACTATTTTGCAGCTACAGTTTTGTTGTATTTTATATGTTTATAAGATAATTGTGTATAGATAGACATCAATCTGTCGCAAACTTTTCTTAGAATTACATCACATGGGCTGAACTATTTTGGTGCTGCACTTTCTTTGGATGGTCCTGATACAGTTTGTCTTGGAGTGGACACTTTGAATTCTGAAATGTAAGAGGTTGTTAGATTCATATCCAAGGTGACGTTATTTGCATTAGGTGGGGCTGGTCATATCTACTCATCTACAACGGATCCTCCGCCAATGGAGTCATTATCTAAATGAATAAGTGTTAAGAAAAGACCTTCACTTAGTTTTGTCCATATGGATGATCGGTTGAAGTGCTTATCACCTAAACAGTGGCTACAGTAGATGGAATAGCACATAGAGCTCAAGTTGTGATATCCAAGATGAATAGAAATGTTTATTTTGTTGGTGATTTTTCAAATTGGGTAGCTACATTTTCTGTCCATTGCGAGGGATTTTTTGGGTTGTTATAGTGGTTTTCATGTGAAACTTCCAGTAGCCTTGGTGTTTTTGCAGCTCTTCGTGTATGACATTTTCGGTGGAAAGATGTTTGTTTCGTTGGTGACTTTTCAGCTGTTGTGCGTGGGATGTTCCAGTGACAATATTGAAGCTTCAAAGTAGATTCTTTCGATGGACAACTTCTCATTCTTTCGTTGACGAAGCTACATTGTTAGGGAAGTTGTTTTCTTTCTCAAGAGTCTTTATTTATGTTCATAGTTATTTTAATCACTTGAGTTATTTTATTTTCATCGTTTATTATAAAATAATATTGAGAAAATCCTCTGTTGAGGTTAGTACGAGGCGGTCATACTATTGGGTATGATTTACTTTCACGAGTAGTGGGTATGAGGGATAGTGTCAATGGTTGGGTGAGTCGGTGTTGTTATGCCTTGAGTAAAACTATTGTTGTATCATAGATGAGAGTAATTAAGCTGGGTGAGGGTTTGGCAGACGTAGGCAAGATGTGCCAAACTGCGTTACCAGATATTGGGGGTTGATTTGTTTATTTTACATTTAATTTTTCTATTTTTGTTTGTGCTAGAAACAACTGCAGTTGAATCAAAAATTTTGTGAAACTACATCCTTTTTTATTTATAGTTGGTATCAGAGCGTGTCCCCAAATCAAAACTTGGTATAACATGTTGGTATAGATCTGCATTTTATAAATATGGCTATAAGAGAAGGAACATAAATCACTAGGCTACCGCTATTGGATGGTTCCAATTATCCTGCTTGAAAATCATGAATGAGAGTCTTTATTCAAGCACAAGGAATAAAAACTTGGAACTCGGTTTTAAATAGTTGGGCACATCTAATGGCGATTGATGAAAAGGGAGAAGTAGTGCTTAAAGATGCATATGAGTGGACAAGGGCTAAAGAAGAGAGAGCGTTTAGAAATTCTCAAGCCATGAATGCTATATTTAGTGCAGTTGATGAAGGTTACCAATTTTGAGATGAACTTGTTGAGGGATAAATGAGAGAAAAGTAAAGGATTGGCACTGCAAGCTGAAATCAATAAAGTTGTGAATGATGTAGAAGATGAATCCAACGAGAATGGGGATCTTGTATTATTGACAAGTAATTTCAGTAAGTGGTTGAAGAAAGTGAAAAAGGATAGATCCAAGTTTAGATAGAATGGTGGGAGTTCATCGAACAACAACTTTAAACAATAAGCTAAAACTCAAAAGAGTGAAAGAAAAGTAAATAAATTTCAATATCATGAATGTCAAGGTTTCAGATATGTGCAAGCAGAATGTGCTAACACCTTTAAGAAGAGAAAGGAAAGTCTTATACAAGTACTTGGAGTGAGAATAAATTTGGAAGTGAGTATGATAGTGAAGAGGAATTTGTGAGTAATAATGTTGTGTTAGTTACTTTATACAACAGAAGTCTAGTTGCTTACTTAACAACAATCAAAAAGGAAGAAACTGACAATGAAACTATGGATAAATCACTCCAAAATTTTGAGAAAAACGTAGATGAATCAGTACAAAGTTCAATTTCAAATTATAACAATAATGATAGTGATTCGAATTACAAGACGGAGGATGTTTGCAAAGCTTATGAGTTAATGTATTCTAAATGGGTGCAAACGTGCAAGAAGAAAGAAAAACTAAAGAAGGAAAACTCCTCTATGAAGAATATCATTCAAGATTTAGAGATGAATTGTTATCTACAATAAATGAGCTTGATGAAACAAAATTAAAGCTAGTCAGTATGGAAAAAGGGATGAGAATGTTAACTAGAGGTATCAAAAAGTTAGAAAAGTTGCTAGAAATTGGTAAGATTAAAGGAAACCTTCGAGGCATTAACTATAAAGGTGAATGTTCTAAGTCGAATGATGAGAAAAATAGTGTGACCAGATTTATACAAGGAGAAACTTCGAGGAAGAAACGAAAATTTATACCTACATGTCACTTTTGTAGGGTTATTAGGCACATAAGGCAGAATTGTTACAAGTTGTTACAAATGATATTTCAAAGGGGTCAAAACCAAAAATCGAGACATTCTTGGTTAAACTTTCAGCAGCATCCAACGTTACCAAAGCAAACTTAGGTTAGAAAAAATCTGTCTCACACATTAGAACAGACACACAAGGGAGTTAATATTAGAAACTATTTAGATTTACAGTTAGTTGTTACTAGAAAAGAAATAAACCAGACATCTGATAATAGAGATGATGAGACGAGGAATAAGGTCAGGTTTGAATTTCTTCGAGGGGCAGAAGAACCTTGCTTTTTTGAGTTTTTGATTTATGGGTTTTTTAAGGTTTAAGTTATTGGTATGTGTTTGAATTTTTATTATATGTGAAAATGAGGCTGTGTTTGATGTTTTGCAAGTTTTGCTTTTGGACTTTGATTTACGGAGCGATGTCGAAAAAATATTAATGCTTAGTTGGAGCCTTGTAGGAAGATTCAGATTTTCTATGATTTGGTTTTTCAAGTTTTATCTTGGTTTCTCTATATCGTGGGCTGTATGAGTTTGGGTGATATGCGCTCATATGGTTTATGTGAGGAGGAGATTGATTAAGTTTGATTATGATTCGTTGAATGCATTTTTGGAGTTTTTGAATTTAATGAGTCATATGCGGATGACTTTGATGTAAGTAATGATATATTGGCTAGTGTTTTGACTAATGATAAATTGTCATTTTGGAGTGCTTATGATTCTTCCACTGCATCTACTACTGGTTTTTATACTTCTTTATTTGCCGATATTGATCACATTGAAGACATTCTTCATTTTGACATTGTTTATTTTCATCTGATATGACTGTTCAATTTAGGGGAAGATTTAAAGGTATCTCCGTGACTATTAGTCTTGCTTTTTAGCATCTTTTTGTCCCAATGGGGAGAATGGATTATTGTTTATTCGGATATTTGTCAAATGCATATTGGGAAGTTATTTGAGACTCGATGTTCGATTAAGGGGGAGTTACGATTTGATATTGTGTGTCCAATTATCCTTTTAAGGGGGAGTTTTGATATGTGACAAATAATGCCAAAAATGGGAAGATTGTTAAGATATGTGTTATGATATTTTGGGCATTATTTATAGTTGAACATATTTAATTATTTAAGGAATGTTATTATGATGAATATTTTATCTTATTAGGAACTCTTTGAAGATGAGTTTTATTTGAGATAAAAATTCTAATCATGATAGGATTTAATTGAAATCAAATCACCATATCTTAACTAAGATAAGATATAGAGTTTTCGTGATTTTTGAACTCTTCTTGATAGCCTATTTTAGAGATAATGACCATATAAGGCAGCTTGATTTTTAGAGATATCTTTGACTATTTTGCGGGCCAGTTTTATTGTGTTTTATATGTTTTATGAGATGATTGTGTGTAGATAGACATCTAAACCGTCTTGGTGCTGCATTTTCTTTGGTTGGTCTTGATGCTATTTGTCTTAGAGTGGACACTTTAAATTTTGAAATATAAGAGGTTAGATTCATATCCAAAGTGACATTACTTGTATTAGGTGAGGTTGGTCATTCTTTACTTATGTTCGTTTGTACCAGAAACAATTGTGATCGACTCAGAAATTTTGCAAAATTACTGGATCATTTCAAATTTACAATTACCTAATTCAACAGATGCTTGAACTCGCTTACAGCAAACATTTTATGTTAGGGCCTCAAGAATCATTTTATATATAAACATCTCTCTATTGTATTCACGTACTAACATCTAACTCTTCATAAATATACATCTTTTATTTTTAACCTTCGCACTGTAAGCAAAGTCCTAACTAATCCAATTATGGATTCTGGAGAAGTTGCAGAAACTAAAAGAAGACAGGTAAGCTGCCAACAAACGTGTCAGGAACTACTTAAATGGGAAAGGTGAAATAGGAAGACCCCAGAATTCACGTACTACCCACATTGTGAAATCAGGAAATGGAACCCATGATCTGCTACACCTAGCCTGGAGACGGAATACAATAACACGGCATCACCCCTGTACACATTCTCACACATAGAGTCAAAGTCGCTGACCATCTCGGTCTGGGGAATTTGCTGGCACTGGCACTGGCACTGTAACGAATAACCCAGGAAGGGACAATGTTTTGACTTGCCTGATTATTCTTGTATAAATTGTATTAGACTTGATTAGAAGACTGAATTATTTGTACTATATAGTGGAGGGGGAGCGTCTTCTTGTTTGTTTCCTCCTCCTTGAAATCCAATGCATATTCAACGCAACAATGGCATATGTGGTCCAGCTTTTTGACACGTGAAGACGCTCCTGCTCTGCAAATTCTATAATTTGCAAGTTATCATTAATTCTTTCTTAGGCTTATCTGTTATAACCCTTAGATTAGACCCCACCGGTTGAGCCTATAACTTTCAGTCCCTCCAAATCTCTGATCAAAGTTGTAGGGTCCTCTTTTGCTTTCCATGTTTAGAAAGTCAGACCCGTGCGTACGGTTTGACCTCGTTGGTCCGGTCCCAAAACTACTTGGAAATTATTTTGCGGTTAAATAGAAAACCGGTCAATCGGCTCAACCAAAGAGGAAGCAACCAAGAAAAAGATTTACTCTATCCAAAAGGTAGAAACTAATATTTTAAAAGTCAGACTAAAAGTTAAATTAGATATAAAACTTAAAATTTAAAAGATTTAATCGATATTAGACTGTTGATTAAAGATTGAATAAAATTAAAATAAGAGGTTTAAAAGATTTAACAAGTATTAGACCGTTATAAAATTGATTAAAGATTAAATATAATTAAAATTTTGAAAAATAATTGAAAAAGATTATCTTTACCCAAAAAATTTAAAATTTAATTAAAAAAGAAAACTGTTAAATAAAAATTGATTAGTTTATAAAAATTTATTAGTTTATAGACAATTAATTAATAAACTAATAAATTTCAAACAACAAAGATCATTAAATTGAATCGATTTGAAAATTTAAAAATCGAACTACAAAATTGGTCAGCTTAAAATTTTTACTATTAAACCGACTGAACTAATTGAATTTTTAAACATTAGTGGAAACGATATTAAGACTCGTAACTTATGGCCTTATAGGGAATACACTAAACATTAACCATTTGAATTGTTATTCATGCCAATATTGAAAAAATATATGGATATTTTTTGGGTCTTTTGTTTCCTATTACATGTCCATTAAAACTTTATATGTTTTAAGAAAACCATAACATAAATTGTGTGATTATAAGGTTTAACTTCAGTTTATCACATTAAAAAAAACATATATTGAATTATTGCTCCTTTAGATTTAAAGGCCCTGTTTGACAATCAACAGATTACATTAGCTGTTAGCTGATTCTATTAATGGTTAGCTAACAACTGATTATATTAGCTGATTTGACTAACGAAAATATTAACTATTTATTAAAGATCTTTCGTAAAATTAATTCTTTAGTATTAAGTGTTTAAGTGTAAAATGATTTATGAGAGCATGGTATTAAAAAAAGAATTTATAAGACCATGAATAGATATTTAATTTTACAAAAATTTAAGTTTTTAACTTTAATAAAAATATTGAATATTCTTAAAAATTTTGTCACCATAACAAATTGTTTATTTTGTAGCCAAAAAACTTATTTCATTAGTAAAAAAAATACTCCCAAATTTTTTAATTAAAAAATTTACTTCATTGTAAAAATTTTTATCACCGTAGAATACATGCATAATTTTTATTTATGCATGATTTTAAGTTTGAATTATACACAATATCACTATAGCATAATTAACAGAATTCAAAAATTACAAAAGGAAGGTATAATTGATTTTTTACCTATTAATTTTGGTTGATCATAAAACAAGCTCCTCATATGAAGCTTTTAGAAATCAGCTTATTGGAGTTAAATAAACTAACCAATAAGTCATTCATTAAACATATCAATAGCTTTTAAAGATTGTCAAAAAATTAACTTTTAGTCAATAAGCTAAATAACAACTTATCAACTGTTTGCCAAACACTTTCAAAAATTGTATATATTTGCTTTCATTTTGATTCAGTATTATTTTTTGAAAATGCATATATAATAACATTATATGATGATTAATGAATATATGTGCTTAAACATTATTTGATCCTATTTAATAATTTTAAATCTAATCCAACCAATTAGAAATTCATATAGTCTTTATGAAAATTTAAAATCTAGACTTGGAGATAATCGAAAATCTCAACAAAATCACTACTACTTATCTAATGTCGATTTCATAACTTGTAGAACACAACGGTTTGTTGGGAAAATAATTACATGATTTCTAATCACAATGCTGTTATTTCTTAATATATTTCTTTACGTTCATCTAATTTTGTAATTATTAAATAAAATAATATTATTTTGATTTAATTTAAAATTTGATCAATTAAAATATTGAATATTAATCAAATCGAATCTAAATAAAATGTCTTTCCTAAAAAATATACCAATATTAGGACTTTTAATTATTCAATTGTTTAAATTTGTTGTATAATCTTTTAAGGTTTTTTAATTTGGTGTCAATTTTTTTAAAGTTTTCAATTTAATAAATAAACTTTTCAAATTTGTATAAATTAAGGTAAAATGTTATTTTTGATGATGCATTATATTCACTAAATGTTACGTAAATATTAATCTATAAGCTAAATCAACAAAAATTAATATTTTAAACTGAATTATTAAAATTTTAAAAAGTAATCACTTAATTAAAAAAATTAAAAGTCTGGTTATTTAATTTAAAAAACTCAAAATGTTAACATCTCTGAGGAGTATACAAGAAATGACAGAATCTCCCTAACATTTGGAACTCGGAGGCAGTTTGAGCCTTGAGGCTATGTATAAGACCAGACCGTATGTTACATTCTACGTGGTACCTTCGGTTACAATTACGTATGTACATAAGCTCGAAGTAAGCGTTTAATAGCGCCACTTTTGTATCTCTTCCGCTAAATTTGGCGGCACCAAAACCGCTACACTCCACTTCCTCACTCACCTTTAAACTACTCTTCATCTTTCTATCTTAACGTCCTCTTTCTCTAGATTTTATCAACCTGGGCACCATGGATTTGGCAGTTTAATCATTACAAAAACCCATGTTCCATTTTTAGCTCTTGAGGTTATCCTAGCGAAAATGGGATACTTTGACAGTATCGGGTGTGTGTCTGGTCTGTTGTGCGAGGAAAAAGAAGCTTCTTGGTTCAGTGACAAAGGAAATGGCGATACTTGTACCTTTGACTACCAAGATGATTGTATTGTTTTACGTAGTGAGGACATAGAGTACATAGAGAAACTAATTCAGAAAGAGACCGCGTTTGGATTTGAATGTTGTGTTCCCTCTGATCGTTGGTCAAGAACCAGCAGTGGATGGTTGAAATCTGCGCGCTTGAATGCCATTGAGTGGATTTTCCATGTTCGTGAAGAGTTTCTGCCTTTTGAACTTTCCCATGTTTCATGTTTGCTGTGATTTGATTTTCTCTTGCTTGCTTTCAAGATTGAGTTCTAAATCCTTGGTTCCGTTTTGCTTACAGACTAGGGCAGTTTTTGGATTGCAATTGCTTACAGCTTATCTCTCTGTGACTTACTTGGACCGGTTTCTTTCGAAGAGATCGATTGATGTAAATAACAAATCCTGTCTTGTCCTAAAGGTTTTCATTTTTCGCTATGGCAATGGTAATGAGTTGATGTTGGTTTCAGGAGGGGAATTTGTGGGCTGTTCGATTGTTGTCCGTGGCGTGTTTGTCAATAGCGGCGAAAATGGCGGAGTGTACAGTTCCAACCTTATCAGAGTTCACAGTTAAAGATTATTGCTTTGAGAACGACGTGATTCAGAGAATGGAGTTATTGGTATTAACTACTTTGGAGTGGAAAATGGCTTCAACCACTCCTTTCCTCTATCTACCTTACTTCTTTAACAAAATCTGTGGTGGATGTATAACTAAGGAACTCATCTCTAGAGCTGCAGAGCTCATCGTGGCAACGGTGAAAGGTGAATCTTTCAAATTGAACACTCCTAAGTCCTAATCCAATTTGATCTCTGCATCTATGGCGTGTTTGTTTGCTAAGCTGCACTTGGACCTCCTTTTCTTCTCAGATATCAATTCATTGGATCATCGACCGTCTGTTGTCGCAGCTGCCGCAGTATTAGCTGCATCTAATAGCCAGTTCACAAGAAAAGACATGGAGCTGAAGATGAGCCTGATTTCACTCTGGGATTCGCAAGAAAATGTAAATTTGGCCTGATTAAGGTCCAAATTTTTAGTTTCATATGCCAGTATTAAACAAATGATCTTTTGTCAACTAACACAGCATTTATTGTCATCTCTTTTTTCGACAACAGGAACACATATTCTCCTGTTTTCTTGCAATGCAGTGTCTGCAAATGGAAAAGCTGAAGACTCCCAAACTTGTGATTTCTTCCACCTCATCATCAATTCTTTCAAGCTCAGTAGACGTTAAAGAGAACTCTTCGCTCACCCTTGGAGCTGGCATCAAAAGAAGATTGACATTTGACGACTGGGACCTAAATTCTCCTGCAAGCAAAATTTGTCGGTGATGGGGAGCTTAATGGATACCCTTTTAAGGAGTAATTGGATTCATTATTGGGTTACAACTTACAAGAAGAGCATTTCCCAGAGAGCAGCTTGTCATTATTCTCAAACGGTTGGGTTTATAGGCAAGTGAGTGTTATGTACCACTTTATGGTGTGGTTTGGAGTAGAGGATGGAGTTCAATTTTCCATTGATTATTTGACAGCTCAAAAAAACTTTATAGGAAAGGGAAGATATGTGTATAAAGTATTCGTTTTTAACATACTTTAAGATGTAAGAAGCTGATTCAAGTCCGAAAGCCAAATAAGGTGGAAGAGGGACTTGGAGAGTGTCAGAAGGCCATTGAAGACTGTTTGATAGCATTCTTTGTATTGTTTGCATTTTCACGAGTCCTTGGTCCCCAACACCTTTTTTAGTTTGTTTGATCCTTTTCTCCCCCCTTTATCAGTTTTTGATGTATGTTGAGAAGAGAATTATGAATATCAGTTAAATCTTTCCCTACCTTTTGATG
>JAOSBP010000204.1:24190157-24203165 GCA_027563825.1 Erythroxylum mucronatum
AATTCTATTTCCTCTCACTTATTTTAAGAAACTCTAATCCAAACGAAGGAAATTAAATTTCACTTCTTTTCCTTTCCCTTCATTTCCTCATTTAAATTTACTCTCGTTTCCTTTACATCTTAGATTGCCATACATAGTGTAAATGCGGAATAAACAGATCAACAACCAAGATTTGGTAACGCAGTTTGACACACCATATTTACGTCTATGGGGCCCTCATTCAGCTTAATTACTTTTACTAAAGAACAGGAATACTTTTACTGAAGACATTATAGAGCTGACTCACCCTATCCTTGACACTATCTCTCGTCTTCACAACCTAGGAAAGTAATTCACACCCAATAACACGATCACCTCGTGCTAGTCTCAACAGAGAATTTTCTCAACAATTTTTGATAATAAAGAAGATAATAAAACAATTCAAGTGGTTGAAATAATAAAGAACACAAACAAAGACATTTAAGAAATAAAACAACTTTCCTAGCAATATAGCTTTGTCAGCGAAAGAATAGGAAGTTGTCCGTCGAAAGATCTGTTGCGAAGCTTCAATATCATCATTGGAGCATCCCACGCACAACAGCCATAAAATGTCTCAAATCAACAAACGTTTCATCACCGAAACATCATACACGAAGAGCTGCAAAAACACCAAAGCTGTTAGAATTTTTTTACCTAAAAACCACTATCGTCAACAACCCAAAAATTCCCTTACGATGGACAGAAAACACAACACTCCAATTTGAAAAAAATCACCAGAAAATCAGCTTGCAAAGATCACTCAAACTCTCCCAGAAATCTAGCTGCCAAATTAAACACACTCAACCACCAAGAAAGCCCTCAATTTTCTAACGAAAATTGAAGAATACCCAACCGCAGAAAATCACACACTTAACATGAAACGTAGCTACAAAGTTCACAAAAGCTTATGGAGTTTTAGCATATCACATATCACAAACAACAGCTACAAAATCAATACTCCATCGACAATAAACAACCCAACAAAATCATGCAAACACCATAGAAAAACTAGCTACCAAAATCTACACACTAGACACCAAAGAAGCTCTCAATGGTCGTTCAAAAAGCACCAGAGAACACAACACAAAGTAACACGCAATCAACAATTTTTCAGCTCCCAAAATCACGTTATCCTTGATAGAAAATTTAGCAACACATAAGAATAATATTCCCACAAAATCAGTTGCAAAATATCATCCAAGATAGCACAAAAATCCTAGCTTCCAAGTCAAACACAGCCAAAGACAATTATAAATATTTAAAATAAATCTTTAAAGATATTGCTATCTTAAATAGCCATTATCCCTAAAATAGGCTATACATTAAATCTCATCTTGATTAGAATTTAAAACCTAATCAACCTTATCTTGAAAGAATCCCACATAAGTCCAACTAAGTCCAATTTCAAATAATGCTCAAAATTACATAATAAGATATTATAACATATATTTTAACAATCTCTTCCTTTTTGACATTATTTGTCATATACCGAAACTCTCCCTTAAGAAGATAATTGGACACATAACATCAAATCAACATAACATATAAGAACTCCCCCTTATTCGGATATCAAGTTCTAAATAACATCAAGTTTGTCAAGTTCAAGAAATATCCAAAGAAATAATAATCCCAGATAAACAATCATCTAATCATCCAAAATTTTCCCATTGGGACAAAAAGGTGTCAAAAAACAAGACTAGTAGTTACGCATATATCTTGAAATCTTCACCTGAATAGAATCACCAAAAACAATATGATATCTCCCATTTGGGACAAAACAACGCAAAAGTCAAGAATGCCTTCAATGCGATTAATCTTTATGAATAAAGAAGCATAAAAATCAACAATAAGTGCAGCAGAAGAATCATAAGCATGTTAAGATGACAATTTACTACCAGTCAAAATACTAGCTAACATATCATTACTCACATCAAAGCCATACGTACACGATTGATTAAATTCATAAATCCTAAAAATGCATTCAACGAATCATAATTAAACTTAATCAATCTCCTCCTCATATAAACCATATGAACGGAAATTGCCCAAATTCATACAAGCCACGACATAGACATAAATCAAGATAAACTTGAGAAACCCAAATCATAGAAAATCTGAATCTTACTACAGTTCTCCAATCAAGCATC
Source organism: Erythroxylum mucronatum (assembly GCA_027563825.1). Classification (NCBI taxonomy): domain Eukaryota; kingdom Viridiplantae; phylum Streptophyta; class Magnoliopsida; order Malpighiales; family Erythroxylaceae; genus Erythroxylum; species Erythroxylum mucronatum. The sequence goes on from JAOSBP010000204.1 coordinate 24,192,323, forward strand.
AACATATTCTTGACATAACTTAGTAAATCAAAATCCAAAAGCAGAATTCTTAAATCATCAAGCAAAGCCTCATTCTCACATCAAATATACTATTCAACAAGTAAAAGTCAGACACACACCAACCTTAGAAAACCCATAAATTAAAACTCAAAAAGTCTAGACGATGACTCCTTCAAACTTTTTTTTGTTTTTTTAATAAACAACATTAATATACTTCAAAAATGTAAAGCATGTAGTCCTAGTGCCCCTTGAAGAAATTTAAACCTGGGCTTACTCGTTACATAACTTTGTCATTAGATGTCTGGTTTGTTTCTCCCTTAAAAGTAACTAATAAATCTTTTATCTGATAAGTTTCTTTAACAGATGCAACTAACTGTGAATCTGGATAATTTATTGTTTTTTCTTTACTACGTCTTTGTTCTTATAATTGACCCTTTTTAACCCAAGTATGTTTTGGTAACATGGGCTGTTGTTGGAAATTTAATGGAGTGTTTAATTTTTCAGTTTTGATCCTTTTGAAATATCATTTGTAACAACTTGTAGCAATTTAGCCTTATGTGCCCTGTTACCTTATAAAAGTGACATGTAGGTATAAATTTTCGTTTCTTCCTCGAAGTTTCTCCTTGGACAGATTTGGCTGCACAATGTTTCTCATCATTCGACTTAGAACATTCAACTTCATAGCCAATGCCTTGAAAGTCTCCATTAATCTTACCAATTTGTAGTAATTTTTAAAACTTTTCGATACTTCCATTTAACATTCTTATTCTCTTTTTGGTACTAACCAGCTTCGACTTTGTTTCATTTAGCTCATCTATTGTAGATAACAACTACTTCTCTAGATCTTGAATGATGTTCTTCATAGTGGAGTTTTCCTCTTTCAACTTCTCATTCTTCTTACATGTTTGCACCCATTTTGCTTACAATAACTCATAGGCTTTGTAAATATCCTCACTTTTGTCATCTGAATCACTGTCATAATTTGAAATTAAATGTTGGACTAATTCATTTTCATTTTTCCTGAAATTTTGGACTGATTTATCCACGATTTCATTGTCAATTTCTTCCTTCTTAGTTGATGTTAAGCAAGCAACTAAACTTTTGCTGTATAAAGCAACCAACGCAGCATTTCTCACAAATTTCTCTTCACTACAATACACTCTTTCGGATTCATTCTCACTCTAAGTGCTCATATAAAACTTTCCTTTTCTCTTCTTCAAAGTGTTAGCACATTCCGTTTACACATGTCGAAAGCCTTGACATTCATGACATTGAATTTTCTTCATTTTTCTTTCACCCTTTTGAGTTTTAGCTTTTTGTTTGAAGTTATTATTTGATGAGTTCCCACCGTTTTGCCTAAAATTGGATCTATCCTTTTTCACTTTCTTTAACCACTTGATGAAATTTCTTGTCAATATCTCCATATCCTCATTCTCATCATATTCATTTCTAAGTCATTTACGACTTTACCAATCTCGGCTTACAATGCCAATCATTTGTTCTTCTTGTTTATCCCTCAACAAATTCATCTCAAAGTTAGTAAGAATCTCAATTACTTTATCCAAATACAATTTATTGATATCATGGGCTTCTTCAATGGTTGCAATTTTGGTATAAATCTCGGATGCAGTGATCTTAATGTCTTCTTAACAAGTTTTAGATTCAAATACTTCTTCCCAAGTTGATGTGCTTCGTTTGTCATATCACCTAGTCTCTTATAAAAGTATCTATTAGTTTCACTTTTGTCCATCTTAAAATTTTTGAATCTAGAAGCCAACATCTGAAGTTTCAAAGCTATCACAGATTTCGATCCCTCATGTATAGTTTGCACAGTGTCCCACGTTTCTTTCGCTGATTCACAGGCTGATATCATAGCAAAGCGACCTTCATAAACTGCACTGAAGATGAAGTGCAAGGCTTGAGAATTTTCAAGCGCTCTCTTTTCTTCAGCCCTTATCCACTCATATGCATCTTTATGCATTGCTTCTCCCTTTTCATCAGTCATCACTTGATGTGTCCAATCATTTAAAACTGAGTTCCATGTTTTGTTCCTTGTGCCTGAATGAATACTCTCATTTGTGATGTCCATGTAGGATAATTTGAACCATTTAGCAACGGTGACCTGATGATTGATGCCCCTTCTCTTATAGCCATAATTGCGAAACACAGATCCACACCAACTTGATGTACCAAGTTTTGATTCAGTGACCTTCTTTGATACCAGTTGTAAATTCTGAAAGGATATAGTTTCGCAAAAATTTTGGCTCTGTCATAGTTGCTTTGAACTGTATTTGCAGTTGCTTGATGTAAAGCAACTGTATCAGCAATTTATAAATTTTCTAGCATAAACAAAATAGAAAAATTAAACGTGAAATAAATAAATCAACACTTAAGATTTAATAACGCAGTTCGGCATACCTTTCTTATATCTACAAGGCCCTCTCCCAACTTAATCTTTTTCACTAAGAACAACAATATTTTTATTTAAGGCATTACAGAGCTGACTCACCTTACCTTTGATGTCATCCCTAATCCTTATAACTCGTGAAAGTAATTCACACCTAATAACACGACTACCTCATGATAACTTCAACAGAGGATTTTTTCAACAATGTTCGATAATAAAGATGATAATAAAACAACTTAAGTGATTGAAATAATAAAGAACACAAACAAAGACACTTGAAAAAGAAAATAACTTCCCTAACAATGTAGCTTCATCAACGAAAGAATGGGAAGTTGTCCATCGAAAGATTTGCTATGAAACTTCAATATCATCATTGGAGCATCTCACGTATAGCAACCACAAAGCGTCTCAAATCAACAAACATTTCATCACCGAAAAGTGTATGCAAGGAGCTACAAAAACACCAACGCTGCTGGAAGTTTTTCACCTAAAAACCACTATCGTCAACAACCCAAAATCCCCTCATGATGACAGAAAACACAACACCCCAATTTGGGAAAATCACAGAAAATCAACTTACAAAGATCACTCAAACTCTCTCAAAAATCCAGCTGCTAAATCACACACACTCAACCACCAAAACAACCCTCAATTGTCATTAGAAAATTGAAGAATACCCACCTATAGAAAATCACACACTTGACAAAGAAACGTGGCTGCAAAGATCACAAAAGCTTCTAGAGTTTGCGCATATCTCGGACCACAGCCACCACAAAATCAAAACACCATCGACAATGAACAACCCAACAAAATCATGCAAACACCATAGAAAAACTAGCTGCCAAAATCCACACACTAGACACCAAATAAGCTCTCAATGGTCATTCAAAAGTAGCAGAGAACACAACACAAAGTCACACACAATCAACAATTTTTTAGGCCCCAAAATCACGTTATCCTTGATAGAAAATTCAGCAAAACGTAAGGATAATATCCCCACAAAATTAGTTGCAAAATATCATCCAAGATAGCACAAAAATCTCAGCTGCCAAATCACCATATGCCTATCATTCCTCTATATAAAAACGACACTATTTCAGCCCACACATCACACAGCCAAAGACAGCCATAAATATTCAAAACAAATCTCTAACGATATTGTTACCTTAGATAGCCATTATCCCCAAAATAGGCTATACATTAAATCCCATCTTGATTATAATTTTAAACCTAATCAACCTTATCTTGAAAGAATCATACATAAGTCTAACTAAGTCTAATTTCAAATAATGTCCAAAATTACATAATAAGATATCATAACATATATCTTAACGGTTGTGTTCCAAGTCAGTGTCTTTGTCGCCATTGGACCACATCTTCCAGGACTGTTTCCTAGTCAAAACAGTCGACTCACTAATGCCCATGACATCTCAAGGAACAATCACAAAGACATGCAAGAGTATCCAAACTCTATCCACATGGAGAGAATTAAATTCAATCAACTTGAACTGAACCTGAGACTTGGTTGATTTTTCTTAAGGAAGTAAAACAATCAAGAAAATTTGAAATGTCAAAATTAAGTGAAATGTTGATAGTAATAATGTAAAAGAATGTTAAGAGATAAAAGGAAACACATAATCTGATAGAATTAATTATGGAGAGACTTTCTAGCTGTTATGAGGTTTATTTAAGTCTATTAATTCTAGATTTATTGGTTGAAATGGATCTTGAATAATATCATATAGATGTAAATAGTGTATTCTCAATGGAGAATTAAATGAAAAATATGTATGGAATAATCAATACTTTTCTTTTAGAAGGGCCATGAACATAAAATGTGCAAATTATTAAAGCTAAACTATGTTTTAAAGCAATTTTCAAGATAATGGTAAATTAAATTTCACAATACAATCATATTTTAAAGTTAAATTAAAATATTAAAGAAGGTTTTTTTTCAATTGATTCAATTGTAAAATGGTACAAAATATTTATACATGAGAAGTTATACATGAGATATACAAGAATCTCTTGATAATTATGAATTGAGACAATCTCCTAAGATAACAAATAGACAATTTGAGTTAATATCCTATAATCATGTTTATCAAGAAGAAATTATAACTAAGGGTAGGACTCTGTTAGATCTACCTAATCAGTACCTGAATAGCTAGATTAATTAAAAACTAAGGAGGAGTTAGTAGAGAAGTGTTATCCATGGAAAAAGTTCATTTAATATAATGAAGTATTCAAATCATGACAGAAAAATGATATGAGCGAGGAGTACACATAAATTGGCTAACTAAATGAATAACATATGAGATATTAGGTTGACTAAGTGTGAGATAAACAAGACTACCAAAAAGTTATTGATGTAAAGTGGGATCATCAAGAGGAATGCCATCCAAAAAAGTAAGCTTGCAATTAAATTCCAAGGGAGTTAGATACAATTTTACTATTAATGATACCAACATGAGAAAGTAGGTCAAATGCGTACTTAACTGAAGAGAGATAATAGCCTTTGGAAGTATGTGAAACTTCAAGACCAAAAAAATAATTTAGAGAATCCAAATTCTTCATTTCAAAGTGTTGACTAAGATAATGTTATAATTCATCATCGACTGCTATTATCATCTAATCGACATAAATTAATAGAAGGACAACACTTCAGTCAGTTTGATGAATAAATAGTGCAAAATCATAGGGCCAGAAATAAAGGTAAGTTAAGCAAGGGTAAAATTGAATTTGACAAACTAGGCCCTAAGAGCTTATTTTAATTCATACAAAACTTGTCGAAGCCTATAATCCTTATGAGAAGAATGATAACTTGGAGGAGGATTCATATAAACTCCTTTAGATAAATGACTACGGAGAAACAACTGATAAATTGCAAACAAAAGTTAATCAAGCTATTAGATCAAAGGTTTCTTCATAGTTTACGCTATACTTTTGAGTGTACGTTTTGGCTACTAAATAAGTTTCGTAACATTTAATAGAACCATAATAATGAGTTGTTGATTTTGTAAACCTATTTGAAGCTAATAAGTGTCTTATTACTAGGAAAATCAACTAGGTCCTTAATATGAGTTTTCTCTAAGGCCTAAAGATTTTTGGTCATAACTTGCTGTTCAAAAGGGCTAGTACTTGTCTCATGATATGAGTGAGGCTTATGGAGAGTCCCAATAGCAGAATAACATTGTAAACTAGTAAGATGATGAGTAGTTTGTCTTACCCCAGTGAAACATTAAAGAGAAGTGTCAAGATGTGTAAGTAGAGGAGTAGGATCAATAACTGCTATAAATTCAGTAAGAGGGGATGGCTTAGGCCTAATATTGAGTGCATTAGAGTTACTTGAATTAGAACTTGAAAACAACTAAATTCATGAGTTAGTAAAATTAAAGACTTTTTTTTGAAAATTTAAATGTGTATTAAAAGAAATTTGAAGAATACATGGTCTACCAACCCTTAGTTACAACACTATACACAATTAAGCCCTACCGACCACTTAAAGCTCAACAAAACGACAAATCATAAGAGCTAGAAAAACAATCGAAATGGCTACGCATTAGTTAATGAGTATGAATTCCAATTAGGGCATAACAAAACATTGCTTTCGCGTCTCACCTAGAAGCTTCTCGATTAGGGAAAACAGGGGGGTGGGCGCGTGGACAATGTTGCTGGCTCTCTCGTGATCTCTTTCTCCTTCCTCACACTCAATGTTGTTCCATGGTAAGTCCTATTGTGTGTAATTCCTCAAGGCTGAATATACTACTCAAATCTGACGTTGTATTGTAATTGTTCAGACATGCCTGAAGGAAGGTCGGTTGGTCAAGAGGTGCTGAGGGATCTCGCCGGGGTAAGAAATACTTTCCTGTTTGCTTATGGCTACTACCTTAGTCATCTTCTTGTAGCTCTACGTGGAGTTGGGGCTGAGAAAAGGACAGCTTGACTTCCGACAGGTTAGTCCCTAAACCTACTCCATAGATTAAGTTTGTTGCCTGAGAAGATTGAGAAACTTTACTACCTGGTCGGGGACTAGACTCTCCAGGTGAGAGCTATTCCCTTACTACATCTGGAGTTCAACTGGGTTGTAATCAGTTGCTCTCTTATGCTTATTATGATAAGCTCTAGAGTAGAAGATAGGGGATTTGTCTGCTGCTGGAACCTTCGTTGGTTTCTTTCCTTCCAGATTTCTTGAGAGCAAGTAGCTGCTGATATTAGGATCACTGCTCTGTCAAATTTAGAGACAGATAGGTGGGGCAGCTCCAGTAGTAGCTCATGGAGTCTATTCGGCAATTGATTTTTAGTACTTAATCTAAGGATCTTTGTCCATATTTCTTGAGAGTAATCACACTCAAAGAAAATATGATCCCTAATCTCGTCCTTTAGATTACAAAGAATGCACTTCCTTGAGGAGTTTACGAATTGAAGCCTGTCCATAGTACTGAGTCTATTCAGCATTACCAGCCATAGCAGGAAACTATTTTTAGGTCTCAGAAACTTGTTCCAAACCATAGAATACCATTATACTCGATTCAATGTCCCCATCATCAATTTCTTGGCTTCCTGCATAGTGATTTTTGAAACTGGAATCCCCTACCATAAATAAGTATCCTTTTCTCCAGCCCTTTGGATCTGTGGGATGGATAATATTCTAATTTCATCCAGTGATAGTAACCATCTTCCATCTGCCATGATTCCCTTAAGCTTGGTATTCCTAGGAAATCTTTCCAATAAGTTTCTTACCAACGTATTGTGGATCAATGCACCTTGGCCAGTCCAATTATCATGCCATAAAAATGATCTTTCCCCGTCACCTACTCGGCAGGAAATATGTTGTTCCACATTCTCCCTCATTTTCAGAATTTGATTGAAGAGCCAAGTATAACTATTTTTGGAAGTTAAAGCCCAGAAACTCCTCTCTTTAGTATGTAAACATTAATCCATTTTATCCACATAGACCGCTTATCACTGAAAATTCTCCAAATCTTTTTAGTCATGAAAAGCTGGTTCTTTTTGGTAATTAACTCCAGCCCCAATCCCCCTTCTTCTTTTGGTTGACAAATACTCTTCCAATTGACCTTTTCTTTCCCTTGTCCACCACTCCTATTCCCCTATAGGAATTGTTTCATCATTCTTTCAATGGTTTTGATAATCCCTTTGGAAAGAAAGAAATAGGAGCACCAGTAATTGTGCATTAATGAAATGACATACTTTAAAAGCTGAAGTTTTTCTCCATAGGATAGAGCTCTATTTGTCCATGAACCCAATCTTTTTTGTATTTTTTCAATTAGAGGGATGCATTCACAGTACCTGAGTCTTCTAGAAGAGATTGGTATACCTAATAAAGTAGAGGAGGCTCCTTTATTTCCATTCCAGTGACTATTTTCAAAGCATCTGCTAAATGACTAGCACTTTTTGAAAGGATAAAGTAGCTCTTTTGAAAATTTATTCTCAGCCCCAACATGTCCTTGAAAGATTTGAGACTATTCGTTAGTAGTGTGACTGAGTGAACATTCGCCTTGCTAAGGAGGATTAGATCATCTGCAAAACATAAGCTAGTTAGGGAAATTTTCTTACATTTTGAGTGAAATTTGAAGCCTAGGTAGTTAGTCAACTTATGCTTCAGCATTTGGGTTAGCAACTCCATATAAATTAGGAATAGGTAAGGGGACAATGGATCCCTTTGCCTAAGTCCTTTTTTGCCTTTAAAAATCTATGTAGGACTCCCATTTATTAGAATTCCAAAGGCTGTTGTTGTAATGCATTCACGAATCCACTTTAAGAATCTTTGAGGAAAACCTATAATCTCCATAGTTTGTAGTACAAAGCTCCAATTCACACTATCAAAAGCCTTATGTAGATCCACTTTGATAGTGCAGTTATGAGGGCTTTTCCTACGGTTGTACCCCTTCAATAGCTCCTGAACTATGAGGATATTATCCCCAATATCCCTATCCTTCATAAAAGCTTCCTATTTCTCACTGATGAGGGGTTGAATAGCTTCCTTCAGCCTATTTGCCAAGATTTTTGCAATAATCTTGTAAAGAAAATTTGTGCAGGAGATAGGCCTGAAATCAATCCAAAAGGTAGGAGGAGAGTGTTTAGGAATTAGGCAGATGAAGGTCTTGCTAATCTCCTTTAGCATTACCCCTTTTTGGAAAAATTCAAGCACTGCCGCTTTAACTATCCCTCCCACCATGAACCAAGATGTTTGGTAGAAAAAACCATTCAATCCATCCGGACCCGGGGCTTTTGAGCCATTCATAGCAAAAACCACTCTTTCTATTTCTTAATCAGTTACTGGCCTGACTAGAAAGGAACCCATGTCTTTAAGAATATGTGTAGAAACAAACTGCCTAAGTTCATCTCCTGTGACTGAAGATGTTGCCTCTGTGCCTACGAGATTCTTATAATAAAGAAATGCTTCTTTAGCTAATCCTTCTTGTCTAGCCACGATTACCCCATCTTCAGATGTAATGAAGGTGATTTTATTAGAATTCTTCCTTGCTTGCATTGAATTAAATAAGAATTTGGTGCATTTATCCCCATCCTTTAGCCAAGATACTCTAGATCTCTGCTTCCAAAGTGAATGTTAGTTATCCACCAACTGTAAATAATCCTTTAAAGCTTCCTTTTCTTCCATGACTAGAGAGTCATCAATGGGGGTTTCAACCAAAGCTGACTGTATAGCTGATAATTTGTCTCTAGCCTTATCAATTTCCTTCGTGAGATTCTTTCCTCTGTGAGAATTGAGGAGTTTCAATTCTTGCTTAATAGATTTTAGTTTTTGGAGGCAAGTGTATTGTTTTGTCCCAACGCAAACATGCTCCAAACCATGAGAAATAGCTTCACAGAAACCCTCCCTAGTGGCCAAGAAGTTATTAAACCTAAATGGATGACTGACTTTTTGAGAGTTGGAACATATTGTCTATTTGTATAGGAGTATGATAAAAAATGCCCGGGTCTAAAAAGTTTACTGTGCATCTTGGGAAAGAATGCAACCAATCCACATTCACTAACACCCTGTCCAGCTTTTTTCTAATATGCCAAGTAGAAGCCTGCTTATTAGACCACGTGAACTTGTGTCCTTCGAATTTCAGATATGTTAACTCTACCTCCTGCATACATTCATACATGTCTGAAGAATAATTGCGTAAGTTGCAATTACCTTATGCTTCAGATCGATATAAAGTGGTGTTAAAGTCACCACATACTAACCATGGTGAGTTTATCGAATGCTTGAGTTGGCTGATAGCATTCCATAGTTCAATCCGTTGAAAACCAAGGTTAAGACCATACACAAAAGTAACAAACGCCTTAGAATTTTCCATCTTGAAGTAGATCAATGTGTGAATGTATTGCTGGTGTGATTCAATGACAGTCACCTCCACTAAATCTTCCTCATAGACAATAATAATTCTCCTATACACATGGCTGTGATGGTTTGATAAAATTTTCCATTTCCTACCCAAGCAACATAACTTGTTCATATTTATTTCCTTAATTTTAGTTTCCAAAAGACAAAAAACCTAAGGCTTCTCCTTCAGGACAAAATCCCTTAGAGCATTCAACTTAGAGGGATTATTTGTTCCACATACATTCCAAACTATCACTGTCATGGGATATTGTTTTTACCTTTGGAGCCTTTCCTACTGCTCCTATTGCTTTTCCTTGAGGCCACCTGTTCATCCTCTAGAGTTTCACCTTTTAGTGGAACTGACTGTTGAGATTATGATCCCACTGTTAGGAAAGAGATTCCCCTTCTACTGATGTTGTATCTCCAATTTCCTGTCTATTAACTTCCTTGTCGATCTGAATATTGTTTTTATCCCCTGAAGGAATCAGTTCTGCTCTGCTGCCTTTATCTAAGTTTTGGCCATATTTTCCTTGGCTATTTTCCTCTTTTGTGAGGGGATCCTTTTTCCAATTGAATTGGAATAGGAATATCTATAACCTGTTCAGCCTTTCCTTCCTCCTCCTTGCTGTCCAAGTTAGGTCTGTTAGTTCCAGTCACCTCCAATAATCTCCACTTGTGAAAATTTTCCCAGTAGGTTTCTATGCCTTTCCTTAAGCTTTCAATGATACTCCCTGGGAGGATATGTGGATGCCACACAAGACAGTACAAACAAATCAAAACATTTCGTAGAAGAATAGCATTCAAAAATGAACATTCCAAAATGTACGAAACATTTCATGTTGGACCCTGAACTTTTGGAGAAAATTAGAAATATTATAATGATTTTAAATGAGTGTTTTTAATATGAAGTGTGCTATACTTGTAATTGTGCCTTAAGAAAAATTAATGAGAAAAGATTTCATTAGTTTTGATGATTTTGATATTTGAGAAGATTTGTATGAATTATGAGAGTTAAGAGAATGAGTTGATTTGAAATGGAGTTGAAAATTGAGAAATAAAGAGAAAAGTGTGAAAATTTG
>JAOSBP010000204.1:24213570-24223910 GCA_027563825.1 Erythroxylum mucronatum
GGAGCTCGGATCGAGGCGAATCTTGTTTTAAATTAAACTAGAGTCATAATGCTACAATTTCTATGAAGAACCCGAGTAGTGATTCAGTCCCCTAGATTTTCAAATTTTGTCTTGAAGTCAGTGAAGGTCAGTTTTCACCATTTTCTTTAAGATAGTATTTTAATCATAACTTCTTCATTTCAAGTCCAATTTGAGCGATTCCAGTTGCGTTGGAATCGTTAGAACCGAGGGATCTTTTTATTAAAAAGCCAACCCAAATCTTCTAATTGAATTTTTCTCTCCTAGTTGTGGTCGTTATGTGTTCGGTTTTGGGTCCTCTATGCTGTGTGGGTCTGAATGTTGAGCTTCGGAGACGGGGTCTAACAAGACTCCTTATAGTACTCCGCAATATAATAGAATATCTAAGAGAAGAAACCATACTCTGATAGATATAGTACATTCTATGATGAGTCATATAGTTCTTCCTGTCTCATTTTGGAGATATGCCCTTAAAAATGAGGCTTAACTTTTGAATAGAGTTTCATTTAAATCGTTTGACAAGACTCCATATAAGATATAGAATCGATTGACACACCTAAAGATTTGGGGATGTAATGTGATGTCTCATAATTTTGCCTAATTTTTAACATTGAAAATTTTCTATAATCTTATCTTAATATGTTCAAACCCTGTATTTTATTTATTTTTGTAGGATAAGGGTTAAAGATGCTCTTTGACTAGAAAAAAAATTAGGCTTTAATACAAATTTGAAAACTTAAATGGAGGAGCAATATCCGTATAAATCAATCAGTAGAAATTGCAATTTTCAAACTTTGAATTTACAAGAGAAAAATGTGTTTAGAGTTATTAAAATCATATATATTGGCCAAATCTCCGTATAAATCAATGAAGTTATGATCTAGAGGATCTAAGGAATCACAACCATAAGATTTTTCACATGAGTTTAAGTGGCTATAAATAGACCATCTTCTAACTACATTTTTTAGCTTCTTAAAGCCCCCATTTTCCTCCCTTCTTTAGTAGATATTAAAGTAGTTTTTTTTAGATGCTAGTCTTAGAATTAGCCAATGTTGGTTAAGTCTTTTATTCTTATTTGAAAGAAGTGGAAGCCCTCTTGGATCTTTGAAGATTGGGAGGCAATTAGGTCTTATTGTGGAGTATTTCATTTATTTATGTACTGAATTAATTTTCTATGCTTCTACTTTATGATTATTCTTAATTGATTTCTAATGTGCATGATTAGTTTATTGATTGAAATAACCATTTGCTTGATTAACATTTGAATATGTAAACAATATTTAGCATTAACCAAGGGCTCTTTCATTACAACAAGAAGATTTATATACCATTTAAAACAAATATCCATCATGGTTTTATAAAACTACCGTCTGTGTTGGAATAAATTGTTTTGCAAAACCTGCTATGTTGAAGTTGGATGAAGATCTTGCAATGCCAATCAAGTTGAAGAAGAAAAGAAGAGTGAAAATCAAGTTGAATCATCCTAGACTTGTTAGAAAACTGAAGTTGATGATATTGGGGATAATCTAAGGCTGCATAGTTCAAGGGAATGAAGATCAATTTCAGATGAGAAAAATTCAATGGAAAAAGGAAGATAAGGGCAAGACGGAAGCAAAGATGAAGAATTGAAAATGTGCAAATTGAAAGGAAGATCAGATTTTGCAGCAGAAGAAAATCAGAGGAAGAGGTACAGAGTAGGAAAAATGAAAGAGCTGAAGCAATAAGTTAGATTAATTAGTATAATCAAGATTTATTGGAGAAAAGCAAAACAAGTGCAGCAAGTCCAACCCATCAGGCATTTCACTTTCATGGCCAGAAAATCAAATTTGATGTCAGGATTTTGTTGGCTGAAGCATTAAAGGCTGTTGAAGATGTCAACTTTCTGTTTTTGCAAAGAAGACAAATTGGATACTTTAGTGTTTAGCCAAATGAAGAAATGGATGTATTAGACTAGTTATATCTGTCAGTTTTTGCTTTTACCCTTTAGCAATTTAGAAAAATCGTATCAGATGTTTTTGGAGCATATATGAAGCTCATGTTTTACATTTTCCAAAAAAGAGAGAAGAGTGTGTATTCTGAAAAATCTGAACACATCAATACAAGGTTCAGTTCAAGTTTCAAGTCTCTTCATGTTATGCTTGTCTTTTATTTTTCCAGAAGTTGAATTTTAAAGTTTGAAGAAGCTTTGTGTTTGTTCTGTTTTTTTTCCCCTTTGAAAAAATCTGATACTACTTTGAAGTTATTTTGAGAGTGAACATCGAAATTCCAACATTTTATCAGTTTTTAGTTTCAGTCCATTCTGTTCAGCTAGCATTGTGTCTTCTGATTTGATTTTCCAGCAGCAAGTTTAGAAGTTGAGAATTAGAGGTAGAATTGATGCATTTCGTGTATGTTCTGTTTCATTAAAACCAGAAATTGGGGTGGGATAAGTTGTGAGAGTAAACCAATTTCCATCAGCTTTATCAAGTCTCAATATTCTTCTTTGATCTGATTCACGACCTTCCCTATCATTTTTACTCCAACAAAAGCAAAGTTCATTTTTAAGCAAGGGAGAGCTGAAGTGCATTTTACATTTCCAGTATTTGAGAACAAACCATTCTACTGTTTCATTGGAATCCATCAACAGTGCTATTTTCGTTTTCCTTCTACATACCAAACCAATCACTACACACTCCCAAATCTAAGAGAGACTTAAACTAGAATTTAATGGAGCATCCTACAATCAAACTACAAGGCAAAGGAGATCAACGCTGCAAATTTCTGGCAGTTGAAGAAAGCTTGCATGAACAACACACCAAGTGTTTGACAGAAGGTTCCAGCCAATACTGATTTTCGACATGTTCTGTGCTGAAGGTGCTATCTTCATTCCTTCGAGGAGGCATCTTCAAGAATCTGCTTGAGAAAAACTACCGTCTGCTTCTATTTCACAGGTCCCTTAAGAAGAGAGCTCTAATACCAATGTGTTGGATTTATAAAAAACAAAACACAAACTCAAAGCAAGTCTTTAATTAAAAGAAGTAGAAACAATGTTGAAAAGACAGTAACGTAGAGATAAACAAGAATACTTTTTGTAAAGGTGTACGTACTAAATTAAATTAAAGCAATTCAAATAGTAATATGTAGCACGTCACGTCTAATACGACTTGTTAAAGAACACGTCAATTCTGACTAATTCAGGAAAGAAAATATCTAGAATAAAAAATTCAAAAGATAAATGAAAGTAACGTGGAGTCGAAAAGCATATGTCTAACACATATGGATTTGGAAAGTGGAAGCTTATGCTAAAAGCACCGCCTTCTGCGTATTCACTACAAGCCACCGTGTTCCAATCATTACAGGCAACATCAAACTTAAATTTTTCTCGACTTGCATGCGTCAAACTCGCCTTTTTATATGCAAAGTAGTTGGGATGGTGAAACAAGCACCACTAGTTCATCGTTGGCCAAGCTAAATAAAAGGCATTTTAAGTTGGAAACGGCAAATCCTGAAAGAGCTAAGTCGCGTTTCTCACATGTTACTAGTCACTGTGCACTTTCCGGGACTTGGGACTAACAGATGGAAAGAGTGACTGCATAACATTGGAAAAGAGAGCAGTGAAAATATGTCAAGGTTTTCTTTTTTCCCAGGAATTCACTCTGATATCAAATGTGGTGATAAGAACTTTCATAAACGCAGGCTCTCACAGCCTTGATGTAAACTCCTATGTGGTCCTCATTCTTAATCCAAAATGTGGTCCTCAAAATCTTAAATTCAAGACCCCTAATTATTGGCTTTTAAATTAATTCTTGACATGTGGTTGATCACAACTGTTTCATCATCTTTGTCTTTTTAGATATGTTCACTATTACAGTTGGGAATGGCAAGCACAAGGACAGTGATAGAATGATAACGACGAGTTTGAAGAATTTTCAAACGCATGAATCATAATATTAGCACAAAGACAACTTGACGGTTGCCATAATTTTCCACCAGTTCTGGAACAACGGAAATGTCTTCAATTGCTAGAGAAGAGAAGATTTTGCTTTTCTGATGATTTCAGAAGATACAATACAATTCAAGTTCTTAAGAAAAGCATAAATCATTTTCCATTACCACTCTTTGCTACAAAAGTCGAGGCAAATTCAACTTGCTAGCACATGACTAACGACTTTATTACTAATGCTTCGAAGATGAAAGTCTTCAGTTTACGAATTTTCCATATTTACAAAATTTAAGCAGAATGATCATACCAGCTCTTCTGCTCTAGCCATTCACAGATTGTCAACGTTTTGGTTGTGTGGCAGGTGAAGCAATAAATATTGAAACTTGGAAGCAAATCATGGAACTTGTACACGGATCACTCCGTTTTGTTACGTGTCTGGTTTCTCATGCTGATGGCTTTAACGTCGATATCAAGTAAAACATTTGCAATTTTGGTAATATTTCTTTGACAAACATTGATATACAAACCTAATTCATTCAGTTAACCCAGAAAAGGCTTGATGCCTTTTATTGAACAAGAAGTAATAAACAAAACTAATTTGGATAACGAAATGGCACTTTAAGTTCACATGTAGTGGTACTCTTTTGAAGAGATTGTAAGCCAAATGTCTTTTAATCTTCAAGTCTAGAAGGTGAGAGGAGAAAAATCAAAAGTTGCAACTCTTATTATCAACTTGTTACTCATGTTTTAATTACATCGTTCATATATAATCACCTCCTTTTTATGAGTTCCCATGCTGATTTAGCCAGCTATAAGTAAACATAATCCGAATTTGGAATGCTTTCATGTTAATCTGGATGCTTCTTAACGGTATAACAGCGGATGAACAGTGGACTCCAATCTATACTTTTAGGCTTCAACTTTATCATCTTGGATATCACAATCTATTAAAATATTATGTGTTGTGACATATGAATGATGCACTGATTCATTCCTTCCTGCCGTTTTTGTACACATGAAAATGGACATGCACTAGTCACAGAGAGCCATTACTAATTGAAGTAGACCCACCATCACCCACATTATCCATCATTCTATGCAACCTTCAACTCATCTTCTGGTGGGATGTTAAACCAGTTAACTTGAGCTGCCAACAACGGCAGTATAGCTTGGTTTATAAGTCGAAAGGACCCTCATATAACATAAGGTTATGTGTAAATATGATTGGGCTAGATAGTTTAATAGTTTGTTATCTCTACTTAAGATCATAATATATGTGGATTCTTTGAAATCTATCAAGATATCTGAATATCTCCTTGGTGAGTAGGAAGTCCAGGTTTGAAATCTATCAAGATATCTGAATATCTCCTTGGTGAGTAGGAAGTCCAGGTGATTACGCAAGTGGGAAATTCGGTAGTGTGTCTTCACGACAAGCAGGGGCTGTAGGCGTACGGTTGATGTTGCGTTGGTCACTGGTGAAATAAGCTTTGTTTTATTGGCTGGCTGCGCATGGAACACTTTGTCTCACGGTCAATATATGATAAGCAGTAGTCCACGTAAGTCAATAGATGGTGCTGATATTATGTGTCTTTGAAGAAGACTACTGTTTGCGGCACATATCAAAATAATTGCTGAATAATGTGTGTCGTGCGGGTGTCGGCAACTTGGTTTATATCGTTGAATAACATCAGATCGATTTTTAAAGAGCTTGTAAATTTGGAAAGTTGTCTTTTTCTATTTTCATTTATTATTACTTTGAGTGAAAATAGTTAGAAAATTTTTTTGACCAGGTTAGCACAAGTCGATTTTGTTATCGAGTGTGAAAATCTTTCACAAGTAGTTAGGTTGTGAGACAGTTACAAAGATTGAGTGGTACTGTGTTAGATCAATCTTGTATAATTTTATTGAACTACTGTGAAAGTGATTAATTTAAATAAGGATCCTGCAGATGTAAGCAAAATGTGCCGAGTTAGTCAAATTTCGATGTCTTTACTACTTTGTTGTTTGCGAGAGTTTATTCTATTTGTGAAAAGGATAATCGGAAAATCTGCAACTTAATTAACCACTTTGGTTTTTCAGTTTGATTTTTAAATTTGAAGTTCGCGCATCAATCAGCTTGAAGAAATAAAATTGATCAACATGCAAAGGCCCGCAAAGGAAGCTAAGGATGGCACTCAGTACTCACCCCACTTCGATTCAACTACCACGCTCAGGGACCGATTGCTGAGATGTCATGCTCTAGCACTGCCAAGGCTCGAGAAAAACGATGTGAGATATAGGTTTGTCGTGGATGTTGCTGGTAGCAAGCTCGATCAATGAACCAAGTTTACCTATCAGTTCTCACCAAACTTAATACGAAGTACACTGTCAAATTAAAAGTGTGAAAGGGTTAATATTCTTCTATCTTTTGTACTTGTTTCCCGAAGATTAATGGTTTATGTTCTAATCGTACAAGTTCGATGCCTTGTGGATGTACTGTTTGTGACAATAAAAGATGCTTGATTTTCCAATTTTCATTTACAGGGCAACCTGTTTTTTGTTGACTTGATAATTATCAGTTTAATTAATTTTCCTTGTATGTTTCTGATTGATTAGAAAGCCCTTTCTTTTAAACTTTAGTGAATGTGTTTCTTTTACCCTCTTGTTTGTGGCTTAATTCAAGTTAGACATGGCTATTATCTCCTTGATCTGGTAGAAAGCGTCACGTATGAATCAGAAAAAGATGCCTGGCTGGGTCTTCATTGCTCTGTTTTAGCTTGGTTTTCCTTGTTGCATGCAATCTTTTTTTTCCTTTTAACTGTAATTAACGTATCTGGGTCATTAGTAGTTGGAGACTACAAGTATGAGTGGCAAGCTCACAGGAAAGGAAAGGGGAACACTTATAGCTCTTCATATGTTGAAAGCAAATTAACATCATAACCTTACTAACCAAAGATGCTCCCATTTGGATTTGGAAAGGGGAAGTTTCTGCCAAAAGCACCGGCTTCTACAATATTCACTGCAAGCCACCGTGTCCCAATCATTATAGGCACGATCAAACTTTGATTTTTCTCAACTTGCATGCATCAAACTTGATGCTCTTTTGCCTTCTTATGCGCAAAGAAGTTGGGATATTGAAACACGCACCAATAGTTCATCATTGGCCTGGCAAAAGAAAGCATTTTAAGCTGGAAACGGCAAATCCTTCAAAGAGCCAATGTGCACTTTCAGCGACTTGGGACTAACAGATTGAAAAAGTGACTGGATAACATTGGACAAGAGCAGTGAAAATATGTCAAGGTTTTCTTTTTTTCCCAGGAATTCACTTTGATAGCAAATGTGGTGATAAGAACTTTCATAAACATAGGCTCACAGTCTTGATGTAGACTCCTATGTAATGGTCGTTGAACGAACATAAATAATATTAAGGTCAAACTTGAGTTGAGAGGAATTATATCATTTTGTTATAATTAACTAAAATTATATTAATCTAAATTTAAGATTAAGTTTTTAAAATTTTATAAATTAAATAATTTTAATTTTTTAAAAGAAAGGGTACTCAAGATTTTTTAAATTCTTAATCCAAAATTTGGTCCTCAAAGTCTTAAATTCAAGAACCTTAATTATTGGTTTTTAAATTGCTTCTTGACATGTGGTTGATCAAAACTTGAGTGATTGTTACACAACTATCTCATCATCATTGTCTTTTTAGATGTTTTCACTCTGGGTGGGAATGGCAAGCACAATGACATTGATATAATGATAACGACGAGTTTAGACTAAAAACATTGAAAATTTTTCAAACGCTTGATATTAGCACAAAGACAACTTGACGGTATTAGCTCTTAGCACATAAAAGTACTTCACAGTTAGTTGGAGACGGATTTGGAGTGGAAGGTTAGTTAGATCACACGGTGGCATGTAAAAGCTCCAAGGTAACTTAGCAAGTTGGATCAAGCATGTTGCAAGTTTTGGTAGAATTTCGGACCCTGCACAAGCTAACATGGCCAAGGCTAAGTTCTTGATGGACTAAAGAATCAGTGGTTACTCAAATGGACAGACCATGGCTAATGGATTTGACATGGGTAAGTATTGGATCGAACCAGTGTGTTATGACTAACTTTGGCTTGGATGCCTCATCATCAATGAATAGAGATCATAAGGAGATCTTAGATGATGTGGCGGATAAAATTACGAAGGATAAACATCAGCTCTAAAGGATAAAGGCCACGCGGGAGGATCATATGAAGATAGTGTACATTTTCGTGGATAGATCATGTGTAATCTTATATCTTGTTAGTTAGGATATAGATAGACCTTATCAAATAGAGTCATATTTAGATTAGGGTATTATCTTATTGGATAATGATGTAATATGATAGGATAAGATGTAATCTTATGTAGTAGAGTTTTGTTAGGATTCTATTAGACATATGCTTTTAGATTTCATGCGACTCTCATTTATCGTTTGAATTTTTTATTTTAAAAATTTTCTTTTCTTAGTCAAAAGTAGTTAGAATTTGACATGTTCTTTAGCAAGTCAGTAAGTGTTAGACATGCTACATAGCACTATTTGAATTGCTTTAATTTAGGCGAAAGTTTCTGCTTTAATGTTATTTTAAGCAATATAAAATGTAAATGATGTTTATGAATAAAAATACTCCTTTACAAAAAGTATTCTTTCTTGTCTCTCCGTTAACGTCTTTGCAACATCGTCTCTACTTCTTTTTAGTTAAAGACTTGCTTTGATTCTGTGTTTTTTTAATAAAATCAACAAATTGATATCAAAGTTCTCTTCTTAAGGGACCTGTGAAATGGAAGCAGATGGTAGCTTTTCTCAAGCTCCTCCCATCTTCGACGGTGAAAGCTATCAACTGTGGGCAGTGAGAATGGAAGCACACTTGGATGCTTTAGATCTCTGGGAAGTCGTTGAAGAAGATTATGAAATTGCTCCACTGCCAAACAATCCCACCATAGCCCAGATAAAAAATCACAAGGAAAGAAGAACCAGAAAATCGAAGGCCAAAGCATGTTTATTTGCAACTATTTCAAATACAATTTTCACCAAGATTATGACTTTGAAAACAGTAAAAGAAGTTTAGGATTATCTAAAGGAAGAGTATGCTAGAGATGAAAGGGTACAAGGCATCCAAGCTGTCAATTTAATAAGGGAGTTTGAGCTGCAAAAAATGGAGTCTGAGACGGCCAAAGAATAATATGACAGATTTCTCGACATCGATAACAAAGTAAGGTTACTTGGCACCGTATTTGATGATTCTAGAATTGTTCAAAAAAATTTAGTTACGGTGTCTAAAAAATATTAAGCATCAATAACTACTTTGGAGAATAAGAGGGATTTGTCAAAAATTACCTTGGCAGAGCTATTGAACTCTTTGCAGACTCAAGAGCAGAGGTGGTTTATGAGATAGAATGGTTTTGTCGAGGGAGCCCTTCCAGTTAAGCACCCTGATGAAAAAAAGAATGATAAGAAGAAGAACTTCAGAAAGAATCAAGCCAGTTCAAGTGGCAAACACACTATAAACAACTACAATTCGAGCAAAGGCCAAAACTCAAAGGGAAATTATCCTCCTTGCCAACAATATGGAAAACTAGGTCATCCACCATTCAAATGTTAGAAAAGGCCTGATGCAAAGTGTAGAAAATGCAACCAATTTGGACATGAGGCTGTAATTTGCAAAAGCAAGAAGCAGGAAGCAGATGCCCAAGTTGCTAATCAGGATGAAGAAGATCAAATTTTTATGGCAACATGTTTTTCCACCAGGTGCATTTCAGAGTGTTGGTTGATCGACAGTGGTTATACAAACCACATGACTTATGACATAACTCTTTTCAAGGATTTGAAGCCTACTGGAATCACAAAGGTCAGAATAGGGAACGACAGCTATATTCCAGCCAAAGGAAAAGGAACCATTGCAATTATAACAAGCTCAGGTACAAAAACAATTTTTGATGTTCTTTACGTACCTAATATTGACCAAAATTTGTTAAGTGTGAGTCAGTTACTTGAAAAAGGATTCAAAGTATACTTTGAAGATTGACACTGTGTCATTTATAATGCTACTGGAGAGCAGATTGTACGAGTTAAAATGAGAGGCAAAAGCTTCTCATTTGATCCAACCGAGTAGGAGCAAGCAGCCTATCCAACGGAAACAAACATCACTAAAATTTGGCACAAGAGGCTTGGCCATTGTCATCTTCAACGCAAGTTAGAGATGAAAGAAAAGGATATGATAAGAGACTTGTCGATGCTTGCTGATCATTTGCCAAATTGCCATGCTTGTCAGTTTGGTAAACAAATGTAAGTGTAAGTCGACTTGTACACCTCGGTAACTCGACTTACACGCATTCAGTACCGATAAGTCGACTTGTACATGGGGTAAGTCGACTTATGCAAGGACGG
>JAOSBP010000204.1:24274040-24291194 GCA_027563825.1 Erythroxylum mucronatum
TGAATTTAAGGTTTGCTACTTTAGGTTATTGCCAAAAGATCATGCAAGATGCGATCCTATGGAATAATTCTAGGAAAACAAATTAAATTTAATTCAAAAGAGAACTGAGAACAGAGGAAGGTCATTTAATTTAGATCATTGACTAGCATGAAAAGTATTCATAGATGGCCATCGTCTCTTTAGTAGAGAACTTGAATACAATCATGACATAAGAAACTAAAGGAGATCAAAGAAAAGTGCAAATGCGAGATATGACCTAGGGTATAGCATACAATGTTTGCTCAATGACATATAAGTCCTAGGATCAATTTGTTAATCGAGATGTCATATACTCCTAGCAGATATGTGGCAATGCACTCTCGTCGTATGTTGGTCACACCGGTTATTGAACAAGTATGAGCACTGTAGAGTTTTGTTTTTGATGAGATTAAACCCATCATGTGTGAGTGGAAGATGATGACTTATATACACCCATGAAGGGCATAGTAATCAATGCTCTTGAAATAACTACAAAAGGTAGTTATATGGAGGCTATAAAACAAAACATGAAGATATACATCGTGATGTGTATGTTGTAAGTTGCTTGACATAGTAGAAACAAAGAGATTTCTGCAGTAAATTGGTAACGATAAGTTCTTTAACCGGTGGAATCACAACAAGAATTCAAGTAGGTGATTCTTTGTTTTATATGCATATAAACAGATCCTGTTTGACATGATCTTTATGATTGTGTTTTATCATGTTTATTTTCTAACAATTAGTATCTATCATTATATGCATATAGACAATTTAACCCTTCCTTCTCTCTCAACTCTAAGACTTTAAAATATATATATTTCAAATAAATTTGGATTTAATAATTAAAAATATATATAATAAATGTTAGTTTATAAATAATAAATTTTAAATAATTTATTTTTAAAAATAAAATATTTTATTAATACTTTATTAATAAATATTATATAAAATATTAAAATAAATTTCAATAAATTTTTTTGTAAGTTTTATTTAATTTATAATTATTATTAATAATAAAAATATTTATTATTATTTTAAAAACAAAAATTAAAAATTCACAATAATTATAAAAGTTGAAATAATAAAATAACTAATTAAAAAACTTTGGAAAAAAGGTGAGAAGGAGAGATAAGAGGGAGGGAGAAAATTTTCAAAAATTTTCAATATTTTTTAAAATTTTCAATATTGGCCAGTGTTTGGATTTTGAATATTTTTGCTCTTCAGGTTCATATTTTTCTTTATTTAACGACTTCAATTTTTATTCAATTTGTAGGGATATAATTGAAAACACAAGTCAAAATTAAGTTACATTCCATAAAATATTGTTGCATACCAAACACTATAATATGAATCCACCCAACTTTTCTATTAGAATTCTTATAAATATCTAAACATGTGAATATCTTTACTTTCCATATATTTATTTTCCGAAGAATCATATTCTAAATTCACTTTACTTTTTTGTCAACCAATCGGACCTAACAGTTAAGTTGAGAAACATTAGTTTTGTTACTACTATGTTGATGTGGCTAATGAAAGCCTAGCTGTTAATAACCCCAGGGCGCAGGTGAGTTGGTAAGGGGCTCTCCTGACTTCAGTGAGGTCGTGAGTTCGAACTTTCCTCATGTATGTAGCAGTTTAAAACTTGGGACCAGAGCTTTGCCTCCCGCAAAGGACCTACCCGGCTCGAGCGGGGATTAGTCTGAAATGTAGACATGACTTAAAGGTGTCGCCCATAGTTGAGACCTGCCTAAGACACCTCGTGGGGAAAAAAAAAAAAGCCTAGTTGTTAATGACTTGTAGCTGTTCATATGGAAAAAAAAATGTCGTCAACTAAGCAAAATACCTAGTTGCCCATAACCCAATCCCATTACCAATTACCCATCGCCTAAATTCACTTTACACAAATTTACCTAAATTCACTTTACCAAACATGAAAAAAAAAACCTAGTTACATTGTCTCTATGCCCTCCTTTTTTTTGTTTTTGTTTTTTTTGAAAAAACTAAGTCCACGTTTTTGTTAACTAGTCGCACATTTGGAAAGCACAATATATGGTTTGTCTCCAACTAAAAAGCACGTCCTCTCATATTCTTACATTAGGTCATCGACATTCGCAATGTTGTCCTGAGTAGACAGTTGTGGTCCCATGATAACTCAAATATGCTTTTAATTTTATGAAATCTTGTTTAGACTTTAGACTTCATTCGTTTGAAATTTATAATGTATTGGGTTTTCAAAAATATGAATTTCCCAATTTCTTGAAAATTTTGGGTTTCTCTTAAAATTGCTACATGTTTGATTCAATTTGGAGTTCGTGTTAGCTCTTTAAACTCCTAAATGCATATGTTAATGTTCAATTTTGTATGAATTTTATGTTAGGGGATCTTTACATATTAAAAATTGGGAATCTTAAAATATTTGGGAAATTATATATTTTTGAGAAATTAATGGTTCGTTATTGCAATTAAGAGTATACCTGTAGATATCCATAACCAATTTCACTAAAGTTTGTCAATTTCTAATCCAATTAAAAGGGTCTGGATAAAGACCCTTTTATCTCATTATAAATAGCTTAGGAATTAAATTTTTAGTATGTTGCATAAAATTAGGTGAAGAGGATTAAGAATCAAGTCTTATTGTTCCCTTTAACAAGTCATAAGCCAGTGGTTTTAAATCCTCAATTGCTAGGATAAACATGTCTTCTTGGTATGGAAATTATTCTAATACGAATTCTCTTTCAAGAATAACTTTATAAATGAATTAAATATTTTTTATCTCCATCATTTAACTAGATGCCCTTTGGTTATCAGAGAAGAATAGACTTCCAATGCACCTTTTGCTTGATTAGAGCTTAAATTTTCGATTGTTGAAGCATTGCAAAATTTTTGGATTTTTCTTTAGCTACTTTTAAATGCGATTAAGAGATATAAAAACCTCTTATTTTGCTACTTTATTATTATTATATGTTCTTTTGTAGAGGCTTTTAATTTCTTCTTTAGTTGCCTTTTTTTTTGCATACATTTGAAAGCCTTAAACACTTATATAGGAGTGATGAGACCCTTCAAAACTTCTTCTCCCCTAAACATTATTGTTAAACTTAAATAGATCATCTCTTCTAGTTGTGTAGACATTAGGATACACCTTAATTAGCTTATGATCTGACTTAAAAGGGTTGTTAAATTACGCAAAATTGTTTGGGAAAGTTGACATTTAGATCGAGTTTACCTGATGGCTATGTTGTTGGATGTACTCTTTTAAGTTTATAAAGTGCACAATTGGGTTAAACTTGTAACCCTATTTTTTGGAAAGTAAATAATTTTATTTAAAAAATATTGACAAATCCTTACAAAGAATAATGAATGCAAGTACTTCAATTCAACCTATTTTTCTGGCTAAGAAATTGCTAGTTTAAACTAATATATAAACCAACCCTTAATTTCCAAATAGTCCTAATGAATGCCTATTTTAATTACCTCAGTTTCTTGTCAATATAATGAAGTTAAAGGATAGGAAGTAGTTCCTTTCCTAGCTTCTGAGATGAATCATTGGCTTCTTTTATCGATTAAAAAGTTCCTTTCATTTACAAACTATTGTACCATTGTATATGCTTATATGAGCTTGTGATCTAGAAGGTTCAATTTTTTAGCATAATTCTAGGCTTAAGATTAGTTTTCTGGTATTGAAATTTTATTACATACAAAAAAGTTTTATACATCCCTTTTGACTTTGAGATGAGTGGGGATTATTGAAGTGTCTTTCTTTTTGTAGGTTTGTAGTAATCCTTCTTAACATTTGTACCCATGCTCTTGATTAAGAACATTGAAGTATCTTAAAGTGTAATTCTTTTGAGCTTTTGGTTTCCCTTGTTTTATTTTCCTTGTAGTTAGAATTTGAGGAGGTTCTTCTTTTGCTTCCAGAGAGCATACCAGTCAGTATTTGAGTTTTTTTAACCAAGTGGTGTACAACTATGTCACACATGTGTCATCTCTCTTAATAGAGACATTGAAAAAAAGTAGATCAATCTCCAAAAATAGGGAAGGAAGACTTTGTTTTTATACTTAGTTACTTTATGTTTGGATCAAAAGACACATGATCCATGCATATGGAATCTTCAAATTAGTAGCCATAAAGGGCAGTTTGACCTAGTTTTGTGCTCTAAAAACTTAAAAGAACACATCCACCAATATAGCCATAAAGGGTCAACTTGTAACCCTTTTTTTAAAAGTAAAGAATTGTATTTTAAAAGATATTAACAAATCCTTACAAAATAGTCAATGTAAGTACTTCAACTCAACCTAATTTTCTAGCCACAAAGTTGCTAGTTTGAAGTAGCACGTAGACCAACTTTAGATTTCCTAAGAGTCCTAATGAATATTATTGGTTGAGTTATAGTTTCCTTCACATGTATCCTCCTCCTTTATCAATATTGTTGGCTGAGTTACAATTTCCTTCACTAACTTTAGTTTCTTGTTAACAAAATATTTTGAAACTTTCTTATTTATTGTACATACAATCAATTTAAAAAAATGTGACTTGTGAAGCCTTATAGATACATCCCTTATTTATCTAAATCGTTTATTATTTTTGAAGTGAGAGCCACATAGTTTCCATCAAATGTTATGTTTTCTCTTTAAATGTGTGATCTTAAATTTACATAAACTAATTTTGTTCTAATTTGTTGTTGGTTGTTTGTATGGATGTCATATGCGGAGTTTGAAACCAATGTGATATTCTAGTTATGAAGGAGAAGTAGCTAAAGGTGTATCAATATATGATGAAGCTAATTTGAGGAGATAAATTCTGGCTTAGAGCTAAATATGAACCACAAGTACCACTTCTATTTTGAAAAATGTCTATTAGGCCAAAGAAGAATAGGAAAAAGGAGGATTTGGAGAGTACAACTAAGGATAACAAAATGTCAATAAGAGGTATGAAAATGAAGTCCAGATCTTCTGACCAATATTACTCTGTCTTATTCTGTCTCATGGAATCTAAGCTATTTATTTTGTGGGATCCATGCGAGACCTATATAAATAAATGGCTGAGATTTATTAGACACAATAAAACACCATAATATTAGACAGAAGATTTGGACTCACGAAAATAACCTATCAACAATACTTTTAGTAAGGACACAATAAAAAAACATGTCCTATAAAAGTTGCGGCACAACAAGTTTCAACAGATACACATGTAAATTAACAAATTCTTTATTCTTTTTCATATATTTCTTCATCCTTAAACATTATTTGTTTTCATTTTTTCCAACACAATCTATAAGTGATGTCTAAACAAGTTGTTCTAATATTAATCCTTTCAAGTCGACCACCAATTTCAAAGCAAAATAAAAGAAAGAGACCAATCCATAGCTATAGAACACCGTGGGGTAACCCAGTGGGTTGACGTAGGTGGTACATGCCTTCGTCGCTTAACCAAGTGGTTGGGGGTTCGAATCCCACCCTTGGAAATGCAGCAAGCTCCTGGGCCAGCTGTAGCTCTTCCATGTTAGAGATGTTCCCGCAGCAAAGGGATTAGTCACTGATTCCGTCGGTGGATACCCTAGGTGCACCCAAAAAGAACACTGCGGGGTAAAGAACCTTAGCTAGGAGTAATAACTAGGAGTAATAAGAAGAGTTATAACTCATCAAAGGTTATAGCTATCGAGTTATATGTCTTAAGTCAATTTTGACAATTGGGTTGTTCTTTAATTATACGTTGCCCCTTTGTTTAGGTGAAACAAATACGATGATGAGGAAGATAAGATCAAAAGTTTCACGAATTTCTATATAGAGATACATTTTACTAATGTGCCTTATCATACAAGATTTATACAAAGTTATGGTTTTGTAAAAAGAAATACTTTTTGATTATACAATGCCTATTTGCCTTGTCCTATTTGATGTGAACAACAAAATAATTATATGAATATACATAGATGTTTTATAAAATACAATATGGGAACAAAGAAATACTTTTGTAAAACAAAATACTTGTATGAATGCATATGGGTGTTTTAATTTGTATTTCATTTTCTTTTACTAAGTTAGTTAAGTGTTAATGAGACTAATTTAGGAACTTGATGATTAGGATCATGAGAATGTCTTCATAAACTATTGAAGGAAATATGATCAAAGATAATGAGATTAATTTAGGAATTTGATTGAAGCTATCATCACTTTAAGACTTATTTGTTGGATTATTACATAGAAAATGGTCTAAAATCAACGAAGCTATAATTATGCACTCAATCGGTCATTAAATATAGAATAATAAAGGACTATTAAATATCTTGTTCATAAGCATATTCAAGTCGCTTGGATACATTGAATAATATTGGCAAATCACATAAAACAACTCCTGTAATACACTTGATTATTTATCTTAGCCTCTGTGTTTTTAATTCGTTCACCTTAGCTCCTGTGTTTTTTATTCTCCTTCAAGATACCCCAATTAGCTATTTTCGGACAAATTTGCCCTTATATTATTGAAATACATTTTTTTAATCTCTTAATTCCAAGGATAAATTTGTCCGAAAATAGCTAATTGGAGTATCTTAAATGAGAATAAAAAACACATGGGCTAAGGTGAACGAATTAAAAACACAAGGGCTAATATGAATAATCAAGTATATCACAGGGGCTCTTTTATAAGATTTGCCAATAATATTAACTACAATCCTATGCATGATTTATAAAATATTAATAATACAATATTCAACATTTTACATCTACTCATGGTAATTTTTAGTTAGAAACACTAATAATACAATACTTAAAATTTTAATTTTCATCTTCAACATTTATTTTTCTTCTTCTAGTTTGTTTATCTTCTTCAACAATTCAAGTATGATATTCAAAGCTCTTTCACACTTTGGAGGATTAACCTGCTCAAAAAATGACAACTTTAGTGCTAAAATTCATAAAATAGTACAAAGTTAACAACAATGTCGAGATTAAAAAGTAATAATAATGTCAATATTAAAAAGTAAGATAGCTAACGAAACCATAAAATAAAGAAATAATTTACCCTATGTTGAGCACAATAAATAAAGTGTCTTCTAAGATTTCTCTCCATCCATAAAGTTCATGAGTCCAGATCCTCTGTCTAATATTATGGTGCCTTATTGTGTCCAACAAATTTCAGTCATTTATTTATATGGGTCCCATATAAATAAATGGCTGAGATTTGTTGGACACAATAAGGCACCATAATATTAGACAGAGGACAT
This sequence comes from Erythroxylum mucronatum, assembly GCA_027563825.1. Taxonomy (NCBI): domain Eukaryota; kingdom Viridiplantae; phylum Streptophyta; class Magnoliopsida; order Malpighiales; family Erythroxylaceae; genus Erythroxylum; species Erythroxylum mucronatum. The sequence continues at coordinate 24,281,288 of JAOSBP010000204.1, forward strand.
AGGGCTCGCATGGAACCCGCATGGATCCCGCAAAATAAATAACTGAGATTCCATGAAACAGAATAAGACAGAGTAATATTAGACAGAAGATCTAAACTCAAATTCCACGTGATAGCCATAACCCACAAAAACAAAAAGTTCTTTATCCACGCTAGACGTCGAATTTGTATATGTTCTTTGGCTCATAATACTCAATCTTAACCTACTGCACAAAATCAAATGGAAAGGGCAAACATATTCAACATCTTATAGTCTTTTAATAGTGCTTCATAATGCAATATGTCTTAACTTATAGTGATAACCAAACCAAAGTAAGGAAATTTTCAAGGGAAGAGTAATTAATGTTTGTAAATATTTTATTTGGAAATTTTGATGGTGGAATAGAACCTGAAAGCAACAGATCAACGGCTGAAAGCCAAGACCTAACCGCAAATTGTCAAAACTTCAGATTCTCCAAATTCTGTGGTGGTCCATCAATCGCCATTTCTCTTCACTCTCTCTCTTTCTCTGTGCCACCATGGCTAAGGGACCGGAACTCTTCTCCGATATCGGCAAGAAACCCAAAGGTATAGCCGATCTCTATTTCTTCCTTCATGCTTATGTATCTACCTTTTCTTATGTGCCCCAATCAATTTGACTCTCAATGTTCCAATCTTTTTCTATTTGTAGATCTCTTGACCAGAGACTATAGCTCCGATCAGAAATTCAGTGTCTCCACCTTCAGCGCTGCTGGTGTGGTATGTCTAACGCTATATGTCACCGCGTCACGCTCATTTCAATTAGTTCAAATTCAAGTATTTGACTTTCAGTTTTGTTTGCCTATCAGGAGAGGATTTACGTTCAAAAATGATTAGTCTGTGTGTGGATAATATGATGAATTTGCTGATTGGGTCAATGTTCGAGTTCCGTGATCATAGTGCTGCTCCCCATATTGCTGAATATACTACTGTTGGGTTTTGTTTCTCACATAGGAAATATATTTTTTTCTTACATCGGCAAGCGTGATAGGAGTTGGAATGTGTACATAGGTGGCCCTTTCTCCTCCTAATCCTTTGTTTTTGATGGTTCTATCGGACCTGTAGATATTTTATTTCAAGACGCACTAATAGGCTAAAAAGTGTGTGGAGAAATGTGTATTCACTTGTAGCGAGAAGATAATTTCATTATGAACTCATTGCTTCTTTGAGGTAGCATCGAAGTCACAATCTTGTTAGCATCTTATGGGAACTATGATGATTCGCTAATGGTCTTTGGAATTCTGATGTTGTTTGCCTTTGAACCTTCTGATGAGTTTTTGATTTGTAAGAACAAGTAGCTTTCAGATATGGTCAACCCACTTGACTATTAATGTTTAGGTTTTTATTCTCTGTTTTAATTTGTCAAAATGGGTTCTCATTTTAACTCTATTCTGTATGATTTTTCAGGCCCTTACATCAACAGCTGTGAAACAAGGAGGGCTCTCCACTGGGGACGTGGCAGCGCTTTACGTTTACAAGAAAAACTTATTCAATGTCAAAGTTGACACAGAATCTAACGTAGGCTGCTTCTTTTCTTTGTCTGAATGATAACTAGTGATAGGTCGTTAAGACTTTACATTCATACATGTTTTCTGCAGATCTCAACAACCCTCACTTTTACGGAGATTCTTCCATCCACAAATGCTATTGCCTCGTTCAAAATGCCTGATTATAACTCAGGGAAGGTAGGTAATTTCGCACTTATAGAAGTTGGGCTAAAATTAAAATCACAGATGTTAATTTTGATAATTGACGAATAACTATTCCTTTGCCGATGCCAATCATGCTAAAGTAAAGGCAGGACCTTTTGGCTTCACCATCTTTAGCCGCAAATTTGAAATTAAGCTGCAAAAGTGATCAATGTATTGATGGGAATCTTGGTTTTGAGTTTTGAGAATCCTTTTTACCATTGGTATCGCAGTTCGAGGTTCAGTATTTCCATGACCATGCAACACTAACCGCAGCTGCTGCACTGTCTCAATCACCTGCAATTGATTTTACTACCACTCTAGGTACTCCTACAATAGCTTTTGGTGCTGAGGCTGGCTATGATACCTCTTCTGGTAATCTCTCAAAGTACACTGCTGGAATTAGTGTGACAAAGCCAGATGCTTATGCTTCAGTTATTCTGTAAGTCATTAACCCCATTAACAAATCATCTCAGTTAGTTGAACTAATCACAAGAGAATGTAAGCTGTGTTTATTTGGTTTCAACATTGTTTCCCTTTTCCGCAGGGGTGACAAAGGAGACACCATAAAGGCATCATATGTTCATTATTTGGATCAGTTGAAAAGAAGTGCAGCTGTGGCAGAGATCACTAGAAGGTTTTCAACAAATGAGAATACATTTACCGTGGGGGGTTCCTACGCCGTCGATCATTTGACATTGGTGAAAGCAAAACTCAGTAACCATGGAAAACTTGGGGCATTGGTACAGCATGAGCTCATACCAAAGTCACTAGTGACAATCTCTGGTGAGGTGGACACCAAAGCTTTGGACAAAAACCCTAGGTTTGGTTTAGCGATAGCTCTCAAGCCTTGATTGGTATCAGCCGATTCTTTGAAGCACTGTTCGAGATGATTACGGATATTATTGTTATAATTTTTTTTCCCAGCTCTGGGTTGCTCCTCAGAGGTAGTGCCAATAAGTAGTTCCACACAAATGCATGTTCCTTAGATTTGCAATGACTAGGTGGACATGTATTTGGTAGCAAGGGATTGTCATTCTACTCTCCTTTTTGTGTGGAGATTTTTCAATTTAGATTGGCATGGCATCCGCGGGTTCTGCATTTCTTGTGCCTTCCATTGAATCGCTGAGGCTCTTGGTAACCCTGATAGACTAAAGCTTTAGGACCATGACTCAAGCTTTTATTTTGTGTACTTTACCCCCCAACTAAGCCCCAAAAACAGAGAGAATAAAGTTTCCGTGGTCTTACGTTTGCCCTAGCAATAAATAGATTGTCATTGCGATTCAAGGAATAATGGTCTGATGTTCTAATAACCCTCATAATTTCTTATGCAATTATATCAAATGCAGCTCTGACGGAAGTGAAGACAGTTGAGAACTGATGTTTAACCAATTCTGGGTCAGTTTCATTCACGTATCGGCATCATTAGCAGGGAACGTCGACCAATTACGGAGCAACCATAGCCTCCTCACAACAGGAGGTCTCGAAACCAGCGTTAATTCCAAAAAGAGAACGGTGCCATATACTGGTTAAGTGTGGATAGGGACGAGAATTGTCGAAGCTTGATGCTTTCTCTGAGCACCAACCAAAACATACAAACAGAAGATTATCAAAAAGGGTGGCAGAAGCCACATCCTAGATGAAATTCACATCATTATCTACAGCGATTCATTAATGATCCAGAAGGACCACCTGAGGGCTTACAAACACATTGCAGACAAGAATACTAAATCCGGTTTGGACGCACAATCGGTACAAGTAGTTCAAAAACAACATTGATGATGAGAGAAAACCCGGGATGATAGTCACTGTTAGTGCTTCTAATCATGTATAATATTTACATCAAATCAATAAATAAATAAAAACGCCTACAAGATCTGCATTAAGCAAATGACTTGATTCCAGAAAGCATGCATGAAAACAGTATCTACGTAAGCAAGATAACCTTTCTTGTGCAATTACAATACTTGTATAGAACGAGAAATACTTATAGCCCACATACAGAACAACAAGTATCACTCAACTGGACTGAAGCTTATATCCAACAATTGTAAACAGAAATAAAAGGACTAAGTAAACCATTTAGCTGCATAGATTAAAGAGTACTGCATATAGAAACAAACACTCAATGAGTATTCTCATAACATTTTTTCAAAAACTAACCTTCACCCAAAAAAGATTCACCATTAAGTATGGAGATCGAACAAATCATGATAAATTGATCTATCACAATCTCACAACAAAAAACAGGATATTGCAAAACAATTGTTAGGGGAGACTTCAAAAAACATGAGATTTAACAGTAACAAATTTCAATTCAAATGAGAAGCTTCGTAAATAATCCACACATCCAAAACTTAATACTGTTAATATTAATTTCACAGAAAAAGGATCATCCTCAGAGTAACGAAAAACATCCTATCAATAAATGCCCTTAAACAAGATGAGAGCTTGTTTCACCAAATCTCTTCACTTAGTCAACATTCTGCATGATATCCTCAGCAGTGAATTTAGTGCCCTTGTCCTTATCAGCCGCTGCTCGTCCCCTGGCCTTACGCTCGAGAAGAGATTTCCTGTCCTTGTCAAGGCGGAGCTTGGTGATCACTACCTTGGACGGGTTGACACCCACGTTGACAGTGGAGCCATTAACCTTTTCCCTCGTAATACGCTCGATGTGGATGACCCACTTGCGGCGGTACACTTGCACAACCTTGCCCTCGCGGCCCTTGTAGGTCCCGCGAACCACCAGAACCTCGTCGTCCTTGCGAACGGGCATGGATCGGACGTTGTGCTTCTGGCGGAGGTCGGCGGAGACCGGAGCGCTCATGAGGATACGGCGGACAGAAGAAGGGGCCGTGAAGTGGGCCTTCCGGTTCTTGCGGCGGGAAGATGAAACCCTAGGATTGTACTTCATGGTGGCTCTGTGTGCGTGTGAGTGGTTAGGGTTATGGAGGAATCACCTTCAGAGAAATGGAGCCTTTCAGCTTATAACTAGCAAGGTAAAGGATTAGGGTTTTTGTATTAGTTTAATTGGGCCAAGTTGGATTATTGTATCCCAGGCCTTAAAAAGGCCCATTCTTTCTCATTTTCATGGATTGCACATTTTGAAGAAGCCCTTTAAAAAAATTGCATTATAATTTTAGGCTTTTACTATTTTTAGGGTTGTTTGTTTCTATTTTAATTTTAATTTTTTATTTTCAAATTTAGTAAAAAATATGATTATTTGAAATTTTAGTTTCTGTTTTTGATTTTAGCTTCTGTCATTTTTCAAAAATTATGAAAATCATAACAAGTAGTTTTTGTCTACTGCTTTTTTTTTCATAATCTGATTTATTATCATTTAAATATATATTATTTAATTTTAAATTTTTAATAAAACTTATGAATAATTTAATTCAACATTATATATTTAATAGATTAAAATTAACTATCAATAAAAATTATTAATAATTAAATTTTATAATTAAATTATATGTAATTAAATTTTAATGATTATTAATAAATATAATTAAATTAAAAATATATAAATATTCAAATAAATTTTAATTTAATAATTAAAAAATATTTCATATAAATATTAATTTATAAATAAAATTATAATCTTTAAATTGTTTAATTTATTAAAATAACATAATTTTATTAATAATTTGTTAATAAATATTATAAAGAGATTAAATAAATTTAATTAATTAAAAATAATTTATCTTTAAGTTTTATCTAATATGTATTATCGATGATAAAAATATAACTACATTAACATTAACAACCAAACAGGTTTTTATTTTTATTTGAAAAAACAAAAATAAAAAACAGAAAACTGAAAACTACAATAGAAAAGCAGAAGTAGAACCAAACGACCTCTTAATTTACAAAATAATAAAATTCATACATGGCACAAATATAGCATTTGGCAGTTACGATAATACTAATATGTCATAACAAACCATGTCACTTACATAGAAGAATTTAACATTGAATTATTTTAAAAAATTAAAAATTAGTACATTTTAATGCTGTTTTTTTTTTAAATTTAAGCTAGTATTGCAAAATAAAGTCTGAATTTTTTTAATTAACTCAATAATCTATTATATAAAGCGCTTTAAAAGTTGCATAAATAAATACACCACTAATAATGTATTGGATTAAACACTTAAAAAATGAAAATATAAATAACCTCATTTTAGTGAATTTTTTAATAGGATCATTCGCCATTTATTATTTTTAGTATGCATTTGATAAAATATTTAAATACGTATAATAAATCACAAACTATATAATTTAAATAAATTATTTAATAAACTAACATGTACCTCACAATTAAATAACATATTGAAATGAAATTAAGAAAAAGAACCTTAAAACCAAGATGGTATGATTTTTAAAATAATATTTATAACCAATATTTTAATTTTTTTAAAATAAAGAAGCTTGAGTTTGAAGTTTGAACTTCCTAGGCTCATTTGTAATAGTGTCTAAGATATTATGATCCCGGAAAGTAGGTGAAGTAATACACACCGTGTTTCCCACGATTTGACCTTAACCCGATTCCCATGGCTAAAATTAAGATGGTCAAGTGAATCAGTCCAAGGTAAGTAAAGAACACATGATCCAACACTCTGACCTAACTATCCGAGGTCAGTAGTTTATGATGTCTTAGGATCTACGTGATTTTGCTTGACATGCAAATTAAAAAGGGAAGCGTATATCACATTTCCATAACAATCCCAACAAGAGAATTTGAGTAAGAATCCAGAATTTATATAAGCCATCCCATAAATTTCTCTTTCGTCCCTCTCCAACTCTCTCTCAGAGCTCTCTAATGGCAGTAACAATGGCATTCAATTTCAAAGAGTTTTGAAAACTGTGATTTCTCTCAACAACCATAGAGAACAGAAGTTTTAAACTTTAAAAAAAAAAAACGGAAGAAAACCCAAGAATGAGTAGCAGATGGAATGATCATCTAGGGGTTGTAGACACCATCTATGAGGAAGAATATGAATATTCTTCTTCTTCTTCTTCTCCATCTCCGTCCTCTCCTCCTACACCTCTCCACTCCAGAGTTCAGTCATGGTAGAGATTACAGACCATGAGCTCTCTCTTTCTCAGCTTTCTTTGGGAATTTAATGAGTACTTGTTAACTGTTACAGGTCTCTGGCTACTGGGAAGAAAACAGACGTCAGGATATACGTTCAAGGAACATGTTTTCATCTGCACAAGGTTAGTTCACTCTTCCAGAGTAATATTATGTAATTGTCTTCTTGTCTTGTTGTTTGATACGTCGTCATAAACCTTAGAACAGGCATTGTTTGATCAAACTGTTTGGAAAATTCCTGTCTTTTCTTTCTCCTACTTTTCCACCATGGCCCTAGCCATGTGTGATTGCTAAAGTATAGAAGAGGTCGATCTTAAATTGCAATGACAAGTAGGCATGAATCGTATGATCTGATCATATTTTCCATACCATTTATCACAAGAATCTAGTTGTTGTAAGGTCCTTCTAATTAATGATTGCTGTTCTCATGTTAGAGACATGTCAGTAAATTAGTTAAAATGGTCTATTATATGGGACGAGATCCTCTGTCTATTTTATTCTATCCCATAAATCTCAGCCATCTATTTATACGAGACTCACATAAATAAATGGTTGAGATTCATAAGACAAGATAGGGACAGAATAAAATGGAAAGAGGAGCCTGGTTCCTATTCTATATCATATGTCCTTGCGGGTATATTAGGGGACTCATCCTGCAGGCAGACATATAATCTCATTTTCCCTCAAATAAATTAAAAAAAAATAGTAACTAACATAAAAAATTCATAATAAAAAATAGAGTAAAACTAAATTTGCCCTTAACTATATATTTAATTATTGATGATTGAGGACTTTTTGATTTATCATATATTATGTCATTTTTTAAATTATGAAATTAATTAAATCTTTTAGTGCATGTAATAATTTATATATTATATAATTTAAATAAATTGCTTAATAAATATACAATTTATTCAAACAGTATATTCAATCTAAATAATTATTGAAACTTTTAAGCAAAATGCAAATTCAACTTTATACAATATCAACAACACCCCTTATAAATCTCGCTAACACACAAAATTTGAAGAAGTCTAATAATATAAAATGTCATGTGGTATATAGTTATGCTTGACTCAATTGGGTATAATTGAATAAAAGAAAATTAAAGATTGGAAGATTCAGTAATTAGTATAAAGTTCTGGCCCAGTTATAATATTTTTCTCTTTGTTTTCTTTATGAATATAGGAGCCACTGATCTCGAGGAGCCGCTATTTAAAGCGTCAGCTAACGGAGCTCTCCCAAATAACGCTGCCGTTAAATATAACAGCCGACACCTTCTGCCTCATCGCTGACTACTGCTACGGTAACCACGTCGTCATAACGCCGTTTAACGTGGCGGAGTTACGAACGGCGGCGGATTTGCTCGAGATGACGCAGAGTAAAGGTAAGCGGGACGACAGCTTGAAACAATTAACGGAGACGTACTTCCGTCGGGTTATCATCGTCGACCGAGAGCTCGCGTTGATCACATTCCGTTACTGTTTACGTCTGCTTCCTGAGTCTGAAGCTACGGCGTTTCTCGTTAGCAGATGTTTAGAAGCGTTAGATTTGTCGGATGAGAGTGAGGATCTCGATGCTTGTGTTGTCCAGGTTATAGCTTTGCCCGCCGAGGAATTTCAAATAGTCGCCGAGTGTATGCAGTGCAGGTTCATTAGCCACGATATGCTTTATAAGATTATTGACCTTTACATCAAGGTAAGGATACTATAAGCTCTTTTTCCTCCCAATCCCAAGCTTGATTCAGAGTCTGGTTAAATTAAAAATTCTAATCTCGAGACTGATGAAGTTTAGGCGACTCAAATCACATGCAGGAACATAGTGGCGAGATAACCGAAGATCAGAGAGTAGAGATATGCAACTTGATAAATTGCGACAAGCTCTCGCAACCTCTTCTCATGCACGCCGTGCAAAATCCAAGATTGCCGCTAAGATTTGTAGTCCGAGCCATGTTGATCGAGCAACTAAACACCCGCCGGGCAATCATCAAAACGGCGACGAACACTAACCATGATAAGCACGGGAACCATCATCATCATGACAACGTCGTACTCGGAGGAGGCTCCTCCGTGACCCTAGGCTCACTCCTCCGATGGGACGCTGCCACAATAGAAGCAACCCAACTCAAAGCGGAAATGGAGGCCACTAGCTCGCGTATAGAGAGCTTGGAGAAAGAGCTTGCTGGCATGAAAAAACAATTGCAGAAGTCTGAGAAGCAGAGATGCTTAATGGAGAAGCTGTTGCTCGAGTCTGAGAAGGAGATAAAGGCACCAGATAAGGGTATGTATGAGGTCGAGGAGAGGGAAGAGAGAAGTGTAATGGGGTCGTCGAGGTCAACTAGTTTTCATTACGGTCCGAGAGAGGCCAAGGTAGAGAGGGGTCAAACCGGATCGACTTCTTTTGCCACTACTTTCCGATTCGGTTTTAAAGGAGAAAGCATCACAGAAAAGTCAGTCAGTTCAAGGCCTTCGTGCATTAACAGTGCAACAAGCAGTGGGAAAGGTTGGATTAGCAGATTGAAGAACACATTTGGGATATCAAAATCTTCTTCCAAATGTCGAGCTGATCGTAGATCTTCAGGCAAAGATATGAATGGGACGAGAAGTGTGGATGAAGTGTTCGCCAGTTTGCCTTGTGATCAGACGGGGATTCACTATTTAGGATAGCCACTTCTTTGTTGTTTCTTCTTTCTAATTTGGTTCATAGGTTTCGATAACTCATTCTTTATCATTCTGATAAGTCGGCGACTTTAGTTACTTCATTCAAATCTATAGTTTCAACTTCTCAATATTATTATATACATTAACTTAAAAATCTTAAATTACAATAGCAGTTAAACTGTATGATGTTGGTTTTAAATTAATTGTATATCATGACTTATCATAAAGTTACCCCCGGTTAAAGTGATAGTTTTGGGCTATTTGACATCTACTAAAGTATGGACTTTAATGTGAAGAGTGTTATAAAACCGAAACTAAAACTTCAGAGTATTTGGGAGAGAAAAATTATTCTTATCAATTCATCAATTCATCAATTTCTCTCTTACATCAAACCTTCTATTTATAGTACATTTCACACACCTAACACACATGTGACTATCTACCCCATAT